>JABASD010000158.1:59903-111913 GCA_019776165.1 Pogonognathellus flavescens
CAGTGTTAGGTCATATAAAACATAGGTAATTAAAATTAGATTTTAAGAAAGCAAATTAAACAAGCCTTCATTTCATACATCATATTATTATTAATATTATGCTGTACATGAGGCTGTTTGCTCAGTCACTGATATCAAATATTTAATTCGGTTTCTGTACTATAACAGAACAGACTAACTGTATTACGTGCAAATTAGTGACTACGATACTAAAAATGGCATTAACTACATACTTTAATTAACTTGTTCATTGTCTGTTAACGTAAATTTAGAGATTCAAAAATATGTCGTAATAATGTTATTTTTAGCGTACTAAATTTGGAAAGACATTCTACCCGCAAGTATCCCAGCAATTCATTGAAACAGTAGTTTCAGTAGTATCTATTTCTATGTATTTAAAGTTTAAAGTCATCATTACCAGATGTTCGAAACGCCGAAAAATGTAATTATAATTTTCAACTTAAAAATTGCAAACTTACAATTAAATGGTATTGACAACAAACAATACGACGTGTCCGAGCCGAGTCCGTGACTTGACTGTGAGATGACTGAAGCAGATTTTTCATGGAATTTTATTTCGATTCTAAACCGGTGAGCAATCGGCGGTCCTCTCACATCACACAAACTCACAGACTCTCAACAACAATCAACTACTCTTTCCCATTATAAAAATCTTGTGCTCTATGCGAAATGCGAAGATGTGAGAATCAAACCTAAATCGAAAATTCGTGCGATCTCCTTGTAGTTCCATTTTGAAACAAAATTGCTATCCTTTTCTACTGTCAATAGTTCTGCACACACACTGTACAACCGGGTTCCACAAGTTCTACACAGACAAAACTCAAAGGCTGCTACGAATCTTGTGGCATTTATGGTAAAGTGCACCAAGGCATGTGAGTGGAGTCGGTAAAGAATATTGACTAACCTGTAGGGGGCGGAAGAGTGTTTGCTTCTAGTCGGGTGCCGCCCGAAGAGCCTTTGCTAGGACTCGTTGTAACAGACGAAGAAGAGGCTGACGAAGATGCATCTTGCTGGGAGGGTGACAACGACAAAGATGATAATTCAGAACCCGGAAACTCACTATTATGATGATGATTGTGATGGTGGTGATGGAGATGGTGAGGATGGTTAAAATGTTGAAGGAAAGGAAGACATGGCTGCGCTGCCGAAACTGGTGGTGGTATGATCCCCATTTGTGGCTGTGGTATGAATTTGGAGGGTTGCTGAGACCGGGAAGGTCCCGCTGAACATATCTGTTGAGATTGTGGGGTTGAAGATGGCCCATTATTTCCCCCTGGCACATGTGGGGTAACTGTCACGCTGTTTTGTGTCACCTGCAAATCAAAAATCACATTTTCTCAAATACCGAATTCGTACAAATTACAAATACTAAAAAATCTACTGGGTAATTTTCTTAAACTTCTAATTTATCGAGGGTAGTCCTATTCACTGAAAAGGTCAGCAGTGCTATGACCTCCATGATACTTTTCCGGTCTTTACCATAACTGGAAGTGTAGGTGTCTATTTAATGTACGTATATCTGCTTTTGAAACAGACAAAGTTTATTATTCAAGTTTCCTTCTCTACATCTTGCAACTACGATTACTAAATAATACATGAAAAATATGAATCAATAAATTATCTCGGTCAAGGCGTACAAAGTTTGAGTTTGAGTGCATGGAACTTTCTTCGTAATGCTTATAAAGAAAGTAAGGCTTTCTCCATATCATAAGACCTGACTTTAGAAAACCTTTCACTTTCTCCGGTGTTTTCACCAGATATATCGGAAGATGGAAGAGAAGAACGTAACTCGGCGTTGATTATAGCACCGTGATGTCAAATAGCGCTATAGTTAATACTAACCAGGATCATCACCATAAATATTTAACTAAAACCATCCAGTATATCAGTAATGAAGTAAACTCAGTAAACTGGTATATGAAGTATGAAAACTTAATAATATTTTCAAATAAAGTAAATGGGAAAGTAACGGATTAGCGGCTAATGATCATATAATAGGAAAAGTTAAAAACAGTGCATTTTCGCTTTGTTAAACGGTATTTGTTTGCTGAAATAATTTATGAGACTGGAAACGATTATTTCTTTGTGTATGAACTATAAATAAGCATATAACGTATCACGTCAGACAGGTACTTTGTACTTATTTACCATTTTAACCTATAACTTTTTAAAGATAAAATAGTAGACGATTACTCATATAATATAGGTCATGTCATGAAATGAAGCAAGTAGATGAAAATTCTAAACAATCAAAAAAAGCTAACTTGGGACAGTAAATATTTAAAGTTGTCAATTAGGTAATTATATAAGGTATATAATTTTGATATACATAATGAAAATAATGATACTCTATGCCCTCCTATGCCATCACGTAGTACAACGTACTACGTGATTCGATATTTCAACTAACCACTGACAAAGCTGATTTAAGTGAACTGGCAATATAATATGATTCGGAAAAGTATACAACAATATGGGGGTCAGATTTATCGATTTTAGCATGCTCTCTCTCTCTCTCTTTCAATATCTCCTTGAATTATGGACTGTCTTTCATTAAACAGGCACTATGAATTTGACTCACGTTTAAAATACCTACTTGTAGCATGATATAATGGTGTAAAGGATTATCATTACAGCCAGAGCTAAGTTGGTTGTGTGTGAGTCGCAACAAAATGGTCAATTTCAGTTGCATCAACGTGAGATACCATTATTCATTACCTGCATCATTATTGCTAAGTGGATAAGGTGTAGTTTGCAGTTTGTTATTATTACGTGAAAAATCTGCTTAGATATATGCTCTAATACAGTATCCCTTGAGTGTAGTAAAACAGCTGTTGTTCTAGACCACAAATAGCTTCCTGGAAGCAATTGCTTACAACAGACTGAACAGACTATGCGAATAAAGTGTTCTGGCAAATTGAATCACGCCAAATATGCAATCCGAATCCATGATAGATGTTGGTACACAAGTTTTACTCCATATATTGCTTACATAATATAGCAAATGCAAAGTGTATATATACGTACTACACAGGGTATTCAATCAGGGTCGCAAAGTCGCAATATACCTATAGATTCAAATGTGCTGAACTTTCTCCATATGCCATAAAACCAGAACCTTGTTGTAATCTCTGGTGCAGCATAAAATCTTTTCTGGCGATTTGGTTTTGAATTAATTGAATAATAGGTTACATAAACCAAGCCATCTACACATTGTAAAACAAACAAACGAAAAGCCAGCAAAAAATTTATAACATTAATTTAAAAAAAATTAAAGTGCATTTGCTTTCTAAAAATTGTCTTCAGAACCAAGTTCAGCATTGGAAGTTTGGAAGATTGACAAGTGCTAAATTTCATAACAATAATGAAGGTGAATACATAAATATAGTTATCATAAATTTTCAAAAAGTACAACGTATTTTCTCTTCAAATACTAACAGAAAATATATACATACATACAATTATTAATTTCTAAGTAATAAATTAATCCTAATTTGTAAAAGCTAATATAGAGAAAGATACATTAGATATATCAACAAAAAAATAAAATCCAACATAGACCTGTTTTGGTATAATATATAAAAAGCGAGTTAAACTGAGACAGGTGAAAGTGGGTGAAAGGAGAAAGTAAGACGCAAAAACGTCGTGAGTCTGAAAATCGAACACATCCTTCTTTAAAGGTTGCAACGGTTGCATTAATACTTCAACCGGTATTACTGTCCGTGTAGAGTTTCTACAAGGGTGAGTCAGCTTCAATGTATGAGTAACGTAGAGCAAAGACTTTCACTTCCCTATAAATGAATTTATTAGGATGACAAAATAATTTTTTAAGCCAAACAAATTTCCCTATTGTATTCATCAATATTTGCTCTACAAACCCTAAAAGTATCATAAGAATCTGTGAAGGTTCATTTTCGAACCATTTTGCTTTCAATTCTTAAATCAGATCATTATTTTTACCTTTTGCAAAAATCAACTTCTTCGGGTCGTAATGAAACTTTTGAGGTGCAAACTTTATGTACATCTTATAGAGTATCTTTTTGCGTATTTCATGAGTTATGATTTGTTGTTTAAAAAAATTGTTACATGCACTCAAAGCGCTTTTACGAAAAAAGTCATGGAATCCTGTAAAGATTTACTAAAGAAATGACTTTTTTCCGCAAAATTTCTTTGAATGCGCGGAACAATTTTTTCCAACAAATCCCTAGAAGTTTCATAATTTTCGGTGGAGGTTGATTTATGAATTTTTGATTCATAAATAAAAAGAATAGAAAGCAAAACGGGTAGAAAATAAACCTCAGGGTTTGTACAGCACAGATCACTGAATACTACAACAGTGAATTTAGTATATTTTTCCATCTTATTTAACAAATTCATTTACAGCGCAAGTAAAAGTCTCTGCTTCAAGTTTTTGTTAGCTGACTCACGCTACTGTAGTATACCCACACAATTGAAGAAAAACCTTGTATATAATACAATTAATGACTCACAATAAGATTGGAGTGACACTGGATGAACACCTATATGATGCAAGTAGAGTAAAACAAAATAATGATAGCTGAAATAATGAGGTAATAGGAGAAAAATCTGATAACAGAATAAGAGAGATTGAATGACATTATGAACGTACACACGCGATTGTTATTTTTATGTACTACCATATACTACACACATGCAGCAATGCACTAACTAATGCGCATCTTTAGTCTATCTGCTTCATGCCATTTCATGTTGTTTATATGTGTTTTCAAGTTGTAATATAAGTTTTTCCGTTTGCAATGTCTCATTTTAGTGAGAACGCTATATAGCTACCTACTAACTTTCTCACAGAACATGCCACAAAGTTTGTAGAGTGAAATTCTTAGAAGAGAAAGTAAATCTTACCTTTTGAATAATATAGCAGCGAGGGCTGTATGAAGTACAAATGTAAGTTCCATTGACATCAAGACAGGCTGTAAGAGTATCCGTGATTAGGGGCGGCTGATGCGCGTTGGGCAATGCTGAAACAGTATTGGTACTATTCGTTGCACAAGGACCGCTTACACTGTTGTAGTTGTATCTTGCATTCGGAGATAAACCATTATTGTTTAAAAGTAATTGTTGTGGTGGCCGAGGCTTACGCTGTTGGGGCATCGGCATTGGACTGCTTTCTTCGATTCCAATTTTAATCCATGAAAATTAATTGCTTTCCTTTTGTTGCCTACAAAATGCAATATTTACACAACTGTCTTATAATTAGTAATCCGAGTAGTACATTCGTCTAATAATATTCTCGTTCATATAATATAAATCATTCTTTGCAAACGTATTCGACTATTTACATCACATATTTCTCGTCTATACCTATATGTATATATTTCAGTTAAAGGAAAGACTTTCTTCTTCCTTAATTAGTGGGATCTTACTTCAGTCACAAGTTTCGTAAGCCTTGAAGCTACGTAGGTGGAAATTCAATAGAATTAAAACACATTGTAAATATTTAAGCATCCCTGGTGCTTTGATATCGTTAAAAACAGATCTAACTTTATTTCTGAGAACTGACGATGCTCTCTTTCATCTTAACTTTCACCACTTTCACAGTAAAGAAAAGTCGCTGTGATTACATCAATTGGTTTTATTGCATGATTTGCTCTCTTTTTCTACAGGCACATCGTAATACAATAGTGATGAACTGTTGCTGTCTTATTGTATCACCTCTTTTGTGTAGAGCAGAAGCTGTACGAGCAAAGTTGCTTTTCTTATCCAAGCTTGTCAGTTCTCATTTCACTTCATTCAACTTTCACTCAATAAGATTAAGGATCCTATACTTCACACACTTTTGCATTGTGAAAATAAGTCCTCCTGTCCTCCTCTGCTGGCACAAACTAGATTTTCTTTGTGCTAAGTTCAAATGGGTAAATAACACCAGGCATTTTTATCTCAATTCTCGACTTTGTTACATGATCCCTCCTTTTACTGCAAATATTTCAGGAGCTTTTCAAATTCTTTGATGCCAGAATGCAATACTGTTGCTTTAGTAAGAAGTGAAAAGTCAGCATTTATTATTCAGATATAACTGGATCAGCTTTCACTGTTAGGCGTGATTTTCCAATTCAGAAGACCCAACAGGTATGTACTTGTATTTTATTGTCTCCAATTCATGCTATTAATACAGCAAACAAGAACCATGGCGTGGTTGTAGTAAAATGCTCGTTTATTACATGTGTGACTTTGCTGAAGCTGTTTGGCTCATGAGAAACCTTAGGAATCAAATCTTAAGATTTTATTCGGTGTTTTACAGTTTTGCCGAAAGAATCAGCAAAAGTTCGAATTATTTGACGTTGTATTTAGGTACTAATACTAATGTCAACAAGACACAAATTACAGCCCGAAAATGCTCAATGGGATGAAGATAGCATTTATTTTCTTTGCTCATCAATATCAATCATTGACGTACCTTCGATTTTCTGCCGCGGTTGCATTATCTTCTTTCTTTTTCGCTACCTCTGTCATGTGTCATGTTTTATTTTCTCTATTTGTTTTGACGTATATGCAAAGTTATTGATGAGATAGCGCAGACAGGTTGTAACAAAAACTAAGTCAGTTCAGTTTACCAGCATGTGTAAAGCAAACGAACATTGTTTTATTATCATTGCTACTTGGAAGGCTTAACAACCAGAGGATTAGGTAACTTAGACATTGTGCTGATATCTACAGTTTATATTAGACTTTAAGTGCAGCAAGGTTGTTTATCGACCGGTTACTTTTCCTGTGCCACACTGAGTGAATATTGACTTCAGCAACCTGGAGTAAATACCACGTACAAATAACAGACGTAACCTCCTCCCTGGCATATGCTTAAGAGAAAACCGGACGATCCCTATATAGTTGAAAGAATTTCATAGCAATCTATTGATTCTGTCTCTATTAATTCCAAAAGAAGAGTCCTGGAGTTTTATTGTTCTTTGGCTAGTATTTTTGGAATTTATACGAAATAGGCATTTTAGTTTAGAAGTCTACCTATAACTGTATGTGTACTATAAGCATACGACACGTACACCCGCAGCTGAACAAAGCAACCAATACTGACCATTCCTTTGGTTGTAAATTCTAAGGCATTGAGACAACATGAGAAAAAGCACGAAACAGAACTTGTGTTATGTCTGTCCACAATTTACGCAGTTTTGTTGTTGGAGTCGAGGAATGAGTGTAGCATTTATGGAACATATACACACACAAGTGTCTATAGAGTAGAGGGAGGGAAATATGCCAACAAGGTTAAGTGTAGGACCTGTTGAGTTAAGTGTGGAGCCGAATCCGCAAGTTCAGATCAGTTCCCACAGACCAAGTTTTTAATGTGGCCGCTGTGATTGTGTTAAAACGTATAGCAGTTCCAGCGGTATACCGACAGAGAAGTATTTTAATAGGAAATGCCTTTCTTTACTTTCTCAAGACGGACACTCCGTTTTTTCTTCTGTGGAGGTGGCACGTGGTCTGTTAATGTGCTTGAGAAAGGATTATTTTCGTCCAACAGTTTGTCAGAGAGCAAAAAGGGTAAACATGACAATGACGCTGTCGATTCTATTCACAAAATTGACATCAACAACGAGGTTTGTCAGCAACAATTTCAACTCGGAAGTTTCATCGCTTTCAGTTTCTCCGTCAGATACTAAAAGCGGCTTGCTTTTGGCTTTCGTTTGCTTTCGCTTTGTTGGCGCAGTCGCCAGTTCTCGAACTACGTCCCATGCTCTCTAATGATTATTTACACTAAATCACACCATATGGAATGAATGTGCCTTGCCTTTCCATTTCTGTCTCCCGTATTCGGGTTCCCAGCCTTTCTACCAGCTTTCTCCCTAATATTCCCACAGAAGCTTTTCCTATGTATTTCCAATGGCTTGGCTTCAGCTTTACTGGACACAAATGAACCGAAATGATTTGATTTGACTTTGACTGGGATGGAAAGTTCAAGTTAGAAATATACTACTCACACAGTTTGTCCGCCTCACACTCTGTCACTGTAAAAATATCACACTGTCACTGCCTGATCCTACTGTAGATAATTACACGCAGGTAAAACGTATAATTTCATATACCTACAAATGTCACGTACCGCTTGGGTTGAGATTTTAGAACTTTGTTTAATGATCGTTTGTCCTAATACAAGAAGCCTCATCAACTTATCAAACTTGTTGTGTTCGCAAAATTAGACTCAAGTTGAACTGTAGAATTCCTGATTCTAACAAGTGAAGTGTTCTGCAAATCGATTCCAGAGAGACCACAAAAATTAATAAGGGCGATAAAACTTTTTCATTGGTAGTTAAAAACATTTTGCAATCGGATATGGTCTTCAGGAACAGCTGTTTATGCGAATGACAGCTTTTGTTTACGAACAATATATATTACTAGCTTTCAAGTGATATTATTCACATTTATCATTTGCGGTAGCAGCCTGTCATGAAGTATGCTAAAAATAGCATCAATAATATTCTTTGGCACTTGGTTAGAGGTTATATACCCAGGTAATTTTGTGTTTGAGAAAGAAATCAAAGTGAACGTTTGATTTGATTTAATTGAAAAATATCTGGGAATTACTAATGTTTGCTTGTGTAATTGTCTATTTCACTTTCTCCATTGTTCATTTGTACATTGTATACAAACACAATTATACATAGGTATAGAATTGAGACAGTATTTGTATGGTTTCGCAGATAGCGTCGAGAGAGTCGCGTATTGCGTTTCAAGAGCTATATTGTGCAAGTATAGTGTTGTTAAATTGGTTGGGAAACAACAGCCTGGAGGAAAAAGACGATGAACGAAGCATATGCTAACTTTTCCATGCGGCTGAGTCAGTAGCGGAGTATTACTCGGTGTGTTAGTCGGTTTCACTCCGTCTACTAGGCAGAACAAGTATTCTCTCGCTTCCGAAACAAATTAATGAAAATTTGATTTGACTTGATGACAATAATCTGAAGCGAGTTCATTTGTTTCATTCATTCTGTGTTCATATACACATGCAGAAAAACTAAAACTCTCCATGTACATTTAATGTAGCGTTTCCATCCAATGCGAATAAATTTCCGTAACAAGATTCTCTCACGTACTCCGTGATATATAATATATGTAAGGTTTATCTTTTCCTAAAGCTTTGCTTTGCTTTACTTTGCATATCCAATAATAAAACACAATTTTACCATGTCATTGTACAAGCTTAGACATGTTAAATGCAAAATTGCATGGGAATTTTTTCCACCCGAATATGTAAATAATTTAGACTGCGCCACTTTCTAATGCGAGGAATAAACCATGAATGTTATATCCAAGAAAAACGTTTGTTTGTGAAACTCAAAAATTAACTCATTTGTTCTTTGAGGTCTGCTTTCTCTTTTGCACTCAATTTTTTTCTACCTAGAATTAGCAATTAGTAGTTTGCAAATATTTTCGCACGTTTTCATCCCATGTTTTATAAACTGAAATAGATGATAATGTCCGTTGATAAATTTTCTGCCCCGAACTATTAGTATATCCTGAACATAATGATTTAAACGCAGAGATTCATACTACTGATATGCAATATGAGACAAACACTTTATTTCACTTTTCACACCGAAAAACTTTCACAAATTGAGTAAATGTGTGGTTAACGAGCAAACTTCTTTGAAGTGGAGTTTTGTTTCGTTAGTGAAAGTGTAATAATTGTGTAGGAATGTTGCATGTAGATTGACGTTGATTCTGTCGTCGAAGGTATAGAACAACAGCTGGTTGATAAAACGAGCTGAGCACAGGATTTATTGTTCAGTTCACACACATCACAAGAAGGTGAAGAAATGAAAGGAAACGAGTGCTCTGGTATGATGTACTTCTTGTACTGCTATATTTATAAAATAGTGAACCACATAGATTCTTTCTTCAGACAGATTCGTATTTTGTGGCAGGACGTAGTGTAGCCATATCTATCCGTGGCAGTCAGTCCATTTTGTTCTGTATGGAAAGGAAATACACTTGCAGTACAACTTGCAATAAGTAATACTAGTCGTGTGTAGTTAGTGTAGTAAAAACCTTGGGAATAGTTTGAAACCGGGTAGAATTGCTTTACTGTGTGTTGACCCAGCTCTTCTTCGTAGCTTTGTTTAGACTAGATTCGGTGTATTCCCGCTCCCACTTGTTTTCACTGGTGAGTCCGTTCCCACACTAAGAACTTTCTCGGAGTTGCTCCGGCTCTTTATATTTTGCCTCAGATTCAATTCACTTCATTCTGTCTTCTTCTCTGCTCTTCTCTATATATTCAGTTCGGTTTAGTTCGGTTGCGGATCGTACTTTTATGTGTGCTTTGCTTACTTTGTGCTTACGTCCCTTACCATATGAACGCTTTGCATCTACCCAACCAAACTAAACGACCCACACTTTCCACGTAACCGGAGTCCTCCTATATAGTTCTATATTTCTTCTTATACACGAGGACCAACAACAAAGGTACACGTATCATCAGTACTCCTCTACAGTCAACTGCACTGTTTTCGCTATCTACCTGAGCCATGCACTACACAGGCTATGTGATATATTGCACACAATTACACTGATAGAACGAGGACGTTTTCCTATTACGGTGTTAGTATTACGACGTATGTGCATTAACTCAAACACCAACTCTCTATACACACTCAAATGCTTTAACCAGCATGCTGCTCGCAAACAAAATCACTTTCTACATCACCATAATAGTATTAACCTTAGGTATATGGATTGTACATAAAATAATATTATCTAACACGCATTCTAATACAAATTCATTGCCTACTTTTTCATACTTACAAAAAATATGGATTTAAACCTAAGCTATTTAAGTTTTCCACTATTTACTACTGTATTTACAATAGTGTAATGTACATCTTGTGGCAACTGTAGTAGCATAACCAACAAACGACCGCCTGCCGTTTATTCAAGAAGTTTGCGTGAGGGAATATAATATTGGTTGGTACCCGCTAGATTTACTTGCATACGCAGTTAAAACAGTTTTGCCCATACTCGTCCTGTCTATATACATCTGCGCGTAGCAGATGAGATATTCTCTTTAGGAAATTAAATTGCATTTTGGTACTTACTTTATAAGAAGTTCACACCTACGCCTTTCACTATGACATATAGTGTCACAAAACCGAGTCTATTTGAAACACCTACTCAATAAAATGGTAGAGAAGTGCTTAGCATGCCGAGGCAATTAAATTAAGAGCCAAATCTAATAATGATCCTACATCTCACCATCAATTACAACCATCTCTTATTTGAAGCTAAGGTTTATCAAGCCACCAACTGCTATAAGTGTAGTAATAATTCTGTTGCATATTGGACGCAATGATATAATAAAATCTCATTATGACATCTTCCGTTTTCAAGTTCGCTATGCTAAGAGTTCTCAACTAACAATGGTATAGGTAATATTACGTATTTTACGTATACATCCTTTTAGATCACGCGGCTGCTATACTGTATACTCTGAAAGTAATTCCTACAGGTAAGTCTTACCAGGTACCTATATTCATACACTTGTAGTATATGTGCTTCTTTATATTAGTAGTAATAATATAAGCCAGAAACTTGAAAGATTGCTGCAGCCAAAGGCAATATGTTCTCCAAAAAGTAATAAAAATTAGCTTAAGAGACCGTGAGTAGAGTAGATTGAAATTGAATCTATTTATATCTAAAAAATATTTGTGCTACTTTGCAATTTCAGCAAAATTGCATCAAAATATTCAGTCTGTATGTATAATAGAAGTGTGCATTATGAAATCAGTGTTCGTACATACATACCTAAGTAAAATAATATGATTGGCTATAGTATTATGGTTTTAGACGAGCAAGCCTATTGTTTGTATAGTAGAATGTAGAAATACAGATAGAACTATAATAGCAGTGACAGGAAATCGTGAGTTCGTCCTAACACAAAGTTTTCTTAAATGTTATAGTATCAACAGCATTAGAGATAGAGAAGAAGTACAAGTATTCAGTATTCAGAATGTGACACATTGTATTCGAATCCAATACAAACTTGGCAAAATGGACACACTACTGACTGAGAAGATATGGCAGAGTACGGAGCAGAGGTCCCGCACCCGCAACTGGTAGTTCTCTCACTTTGAAGGAAAGTGTTGCTTTTGCGTCCTGTCTGCCGTGCTTTCTCATTCTCCAGTGGTTTGTTGTTTACGCTATTACTCTACATGAGAGTTCCACTTTGGTGTGCAAACCTAAAACAGGTACGCACGGAAAAGTATCAGCATCCTCTTCCATTATTTGTAGCAATGGTGCAAATACATCGACTATAACTACACAATTACGCTCACACTATTTCCTGCTCATCTCTTCCATTCTACGTGATTCTTCTGTATAAATATTTCATACAACTACCATTTCAAATGACGTGTACACAAAAGATATTACTGTAGCACATGTTCTATATGGACTGTGAAAATGTGAGATTTGGCCATTAGGATTGCATATAATTAAAATGACAATGTTAAGTGTAATTTTGGCAGTTAAATCTGTACATTGTGGGGAATTTACTTTCTATTTATTTTCTCTATTCCAATTATAAATGCATTTTTTGAGAAGGAGGAAACCTGGGGCTATGTGAGCTATTCAGCTATTTCAACGTAATTCCTCCTCCTATTTCGTCCTTCGATCGAATTTAGTTATCAATTTTCAGTGTCGTTTGCTGTGTGCGTGATGTAGCTTTTTCTTCTCCTTTACTATACCAAGGTAAATTACAATATTTAGGACTCCAATTTAAACTTTTCTTGTGTTGCATTCTAAGTAAGGACTAAAGAGAGCTACGAACAAGATACCTAGAAAGAAAATGTATTAGAAAGAGAGAGCATAGCATATAAAGAAAGAATACAATTAAACAAAACTGCTGTTTCATTCCTTAGAATTCACTGAGTGCTACAAACTTAAAACTGAAATTTTAGGAGCGGAGAAGATAGAGAGAGTAATAATATGAAAACGTGAAGACCTGTAAGGCAACTTTATACTTTATGTTGTTCGTATGATTGTTTTACTCCTCAGCGCTTATTGTTATTGTTAGTATTTGTCTTTTGAGACCACTTAATGTCAGTATATTATATCTATACTCGCCTTCGCCTATATACTCCTACAGTACAAATAATAGCAGAATACATACACACTGTTTATGGTAATAAAATGTCATGTCGTGCTACCGTATTGCAGAATATGTTGTTAACTTCTTTCACCTGTTATTCTACTGCGTAATATGCATTGCGTAGCTGTAGCTTTTACTTAACACTGCCATTTACTGTTCGTATGTGTGCACCATTTGGATCCATACATACAAACAAAACATTATAAGTGTCTATGCAATGTATATGTACTTATTTATAATACATATTTTGTTTTGGCTATATGATTTTGTCAACCATTATAAAAACTAGTTTACAGTGTCTTACTGGCAATCAGTTGCCTAAGAATATTCTCCCTTATGTCATGTGTTTATATAGGTATCATATTTATAGGTAGTTGGCACACAGTTTTACATTAGGGGCCCTATTATGCAGCGTTACCCATTTAAAATGAACGTTCCTACTTCAAAATCTTTACAAGCTTTTATGCACAGCTTATAGAGAATCTTTTGTGCATTTAATGAGCTTTGATTTTTTGTTTATCTTACAGCGTCTCGAGGAAAAAATGTAGTGAAATCCTGTTATTCGGACAGTTTTACCTTTATCATGGAAATGATTTTTTAAAACATTAAAATCATTTTTTATGTAAAACTAATTTCAACCTTTTGATTTCGATTTCCAGATGAGACAATTTTTGGAATGTTATCCAAAATTATTACAAATCAACTTGAAAATAATTGTCTCATCTAGAAATCGATTCGTATGAAACTTTCAGGGTTTGTATAGAGTAAAGATCGCTGATTGTGACAATGATATTGGTTTTAATTTAAAAAAATATGTTTTACTGATGTAAAAAAATCAATTCCGTGATAAAGGTGAACAATTTTTTCCACGAGAGCGGTTTAAGATCGCGTAACAAGTTATGCAAATAACAAATCATTGCTCATTAAATGCACAACAAGATTCTCTACAAGATGTTTATAAAATGCTGCAGATTTGAAGTGCAGAATATCAACGAGCTCTAAGATTAACGCATCATTGTAAATGGGTCACACTGTATTACAATGGCTTATATTCTCCTATATATGAAAAGGAATACAGAATTCTTAAGATTATTCCAAGAATGCATAAAATATAGTTGCACAGACAAGGAAAATGGAAATCTCACAAGCCCACAAAAGTCTGCTTCAATAAACATGATGATTGATGACATACGAGACTGCTGGTTCGACGGGGGAGTTGGCAAACAAAAGTGAACGTTATTAAAGTACCTACCTTTTTATTATTTAGAAACTTTTACTTGCGAAAGGGGATAAAACATAGGAAGTAAGATAATAAATTGAACAATAAGCATGAATTATTCCAAGAAACAAAAGATCAAAGTTATACAACTTGACGAATTGCTTACTGGGCATATTAATTTAAGCATGATGTTTTACTACACTAGCTAGCTACAGCATCAACAATACTTTTTAATACCAATGCAATGAGTCAATTATTTTCAAAACAGTAATAATAATAAGAATGAATCTAAAGAATCATCCTTAATTAACACCTGAAGAGAGTATAATGACTATAGTTATGGTTATTTCACGACAGCTTGTGTAAATAATGTGCTTTCACCTACAGATATATTATCTTCAGACTTCATAATTTCGCTTTAATCAATTTTGCCTTTATAATTAATTTCAATTTTATACATAGTAAATGAATATTTATTCCATGTTCATTTCGAAGTGTACATTTCATTTGTGTGGTCTGATTATTAAACAACGTAAGTTGTTTGTATAATTTCGCTCTGTCCGTGTGTCCGTCCGTGCGTCTGTGTGTCCGTCTGTCCGTCTGTCCGTAAGCACGATAACTAAAGAACGGTTTGAGCTATAGACTTCAAATTTGCTATACGTGCTATTGAGTTCTAATGTGAGGTTAAGTTCGAAGATGGGGTCAATCGGTTACCTCCTTCATGACCTTTGACCCAATCAATGTGTTTTGGTATAAATACCAGGCTTGTTAGTATTGATCCGATATAAAAGAGATATGTAATATCAATGCGTATGAGCAAAATCAAATGTAAATTTTCATACAAAGTCAAGTGAAATTATACGTAAGTTTTCAAAAGCTTAAATGATTTTCTCGTACAAAGTCGTCGACAAACAGTCAGTGTAATATATCTTTACAAACTACGAAATAATTCAATAGTATCATTTTAAGTTTCAATGTTTTTAAATATTATGTATTACGTTGTTTCGCTACACCCCGGTGTTGACCGGTTTATTAGTATCATTTTAAGTTTCAATGTTTTTAAATATTATGTATTACGTTGTTTCGCTACACTCCGGTGTTGACCGGTTTATTACGGCTGAATTGTTTTATCAAGCTGAATTTGTAAGATGTATAGCAAATCACTAACAATATTCACTTTGGTAATTGGTTAATGCAGGTTGTCTCTTTAGCTTGTTAATTTTAAAAGATTTGACATAAAAGAAGGTAGGTATTATTTAGCTGAGCAATAACAAGAATGTAATGCAACTATCAATGCGTAAATCTTATTATTATTACCTCGGAAGTACACGAAGAAAAATTCAGCAACAAAACCATGAGTATTAGGAAGACATTATTATTACCGTTGTAAAAGTTTATGGTATATGTCTTACAGTACCATTATATTACATACAACAATTATTACAACTATGACGAGTATGTAGCGTGTAGGTATTTCATTTGATAACTGACGATGCAAAGCTATACCTAAAACTTAACACAAAACGTTCAGTGGAAAAGGGCGAGATTTTCTTTCTGCAATTTTATGGTGCATAAATAAATGTAGAGCAGAGTACTGCTGCAATGGTTTTGTTTCGTATAGTGCCAAAAGTGCCAGTCAGTAGGTATGAGCTATAAAATATTGAAAGATTGAAACCACACTGTTGTCTACAATCGTATTAGGTACTAACTACGAGTAAAAATATTTCTGTTTATCCTGAGATCATGATCTGTCCAAAGTAAAGGAGATAGTAAGTAATACACTTCCTTTCTCTTCGCTCATTCAAATCTTATCAATATTTGCGCTTTTCTTACATGTCCAAAGACCACAGAGATCAAATCTGCAGCCAACTACTAGGAATTACGCTATTTATTACCAATAAGACAGGATTCGATTATTACATTGATTTGATTCTGCAGTTTCGTTATATTGCAGTTTCAATGCTACTTCAAAAGAAACTTTTGTCTTTGGAAACTCTTCACTTTGACTCTCCACACACGAGAATTTATTCGCGAACTACTTTTTACCGTGTGTGCATGTGTTTATAGGGGCTCAAGTAGTTTTAAACCATTCAAATACCTTCATTTCCTTGCAAAATTAAAATAATCAAGTAGAAATGAAACGTAATGCAATCTGTTACTACTACTACTACTACTTTTCTTGCACGCCATGAATATAATAACCTAAGAATTTCGTCAGATTGCAATTAGTCTTATGAATTTGATCACTTCAAGTCTACTTTTGACTTTTTTCCTTATTGCCCTTTTATTTCCATTGTCTTCTTGACAAGGAATAAACGCTTCTCTTAAATTTAACTCAAACTCCTGTTTGCACATACCGACATACCTTTACAACCGATTAAAAGATACACTAAAAATATATTGCAAAACTTTTCCTTCACTTCTCTTCTAGTAGTACTATACTGACATAAGAGTTAAGAATTGCCGCAAACAATGAAACTAGATTTTGACTCTGACTCAAATAACTATTCTCCTTCTCTTTATGCCAGTGTCTGCACACATCATTTATAAAAAGCGTAAATACTTTTCACGAAATTAGTTGTTGTATGTAATAATACACTTACCATGTCTTAATTACAATATTTGGAAAGAAACATATAGGCACGACAAATTAATATTTGTACCTGTACACAACACGAGAGTACACATGCATATGATCTTGTTTATACTGTGTAAAAATATTTGATTATTGTCAGTCTTCTAGTAGTAGTGCTACTATGCAAATTAATTTGAGACAATATTATTATTGCAATACAGTTTGCCTTCTTGTAATCGTAAGTTAGCATGGCAAACACTTTCATTACAGCACGAAAGACTTTTTGTATACTACTGGTAGTTGCACTGTACAGTATTGCTGTTATGTAGCATGAATGAATATATCGTGTAGTAGAGTTGAGATGTCTTCTCAAATTATTTGGTCAGGAATTGAGTTACTTGTATATTTACATATATAGCAACAATCTTAATAGATGTAAGGATCCTTATTATGATTACGTACACCTGAATAACATTGCGTTGTACAAAATTACAACTATGTCGTTGCGTGATTCGAGAAGGTGCTGTCGCTAATCTACTGCGCTAATTGCTCCACATTCTAAATCGTAAGTGCTAACTTTAATTTAACATTGCAACAGTACTTGTGCTCATAGATGATCGCTAAATTGCATTTGGCATGAACTGAATGAAGGGATTGGGACAGGTGTACTGGTACTACTACTATGTTGTTATGTGTTATATTATATTTATATGTATGTGAGTTAGTATGCATTTGTGCACCAAGCACGCTACAGAGACGGAGTATGTTGTTTCATTTTCAAATATTATTAGTCATTCATTAATTTCATGCTACAAATTAGTTAGATAATAAATGCGTGTGTGTTGTATGAGCGTACATTTAAAAGTAGTTAATATTTGAGTGTAGGTATTTAGGTAATATCATGTTTTATCAAAGTATGCTCAGTATTTGTTTCCCCATATGTAAATACTTCATGAGAAATGCTCATGCACACTTATTGTTGGTGGTACAGTGCAATGTGCCTAATTATTTTTATTGGGTAGCATTAAGTGCGTTAAAATTTTGTAGACTCTGAACTTTTTTGCAATACACATAACGTTCTATAGGTAGACTATCTTCACACAGTATATCTTCATAATCTTCAAGTATCTTTCTTGTATGAAATATATACATTATGTCAATGCCTATAGTGTTTAGATTTTTTTTTGCCTTTACTTTGTATTTTGTTTGTTTCAAAGTTTTTACTCGTCTGAAGCAGTTAAATGTTTTAAGACAAATATATTTTTTCTTCCTCGTAGAATTCTAGGTTTTTGCGAAAATCTTAATGTGAATTGTATTCCACGTGCGGTCTGTACATAAATTACGAGATTACAGCATCTAATCCCTGTCTACATGTAGCTTTTGTCATTTTAATGGAGTTGGTATTGCAGTTATTATAGAGAACGCCATTAGTTTAAGTTACTCCTGCACTCCAATCCAGGAATTTTCCATAATAATACCATAAGGCAACATGAGGATGGCAGAAAATAATAAAAGATTAAGGCTAGGCTTGTCTACAATGTCTAGCTTGGCCAATGACCGCTTGTTTCTTATTGTTACTCACACACTTAGCCATACTACTGTAAAATAAAACATCTTCCGTACACACGTACACGTTTGTACGTACATTGTAAATATTTTTTCCTAGGTTGTAAATACTGTGGAGAGACAGTTGCAGCATGGTTTGGGCTGGTCTGTTACTACTGCGTGTCTTTGTTTGTGTGTGTGTACCTTGAATTTCGAAACAAAATCCGTTCTGTGATGCTGAGGACGTGGACTGGGTACACAGAAAGAAAACCCAGGAAACCACAAATTACTAGGATTGTAAAATACTTAGCACAACCTTGAGGTTTCTTCTGTACGCTTCTTCCTAATCAGTAATCACTAATGTCTAAACGGAACCAATCCAACCTGAGCTAAGAATGAATCTCAAAATGAAAGTTAATTTCACAGCTGAAAACACAATGGACGACTTATACTCAATTGAAATGAATATAACTACTAACTGAACTGAATGCATACACAACACAACAACAACAACAAAGAATGCACTGTGCTGCTAACTGCAAACTATTTATTTATTGCCTTGTCTAAAACTCTACGCAAACTAAGCACTAAAGTGTAACGAAATAATAGCAAGTAGTAAAATGCTATAATTTGAGTTGACATCTTTTCCTATCTGTTTCTATATTATTATTATCTTCCTTCCCATTGTTGAGCACTGTGTAGTTAGTGCTTCCCTGTGAAATCCAAGCCAAACCGCACAAATTCCATTCTAAATATTCTCCACCTTTTGCAAAAGTAAAATCTACATGCAATTCTTATAGCAAACTCTGTCTACCCTTATTACAATTTTATACTAGTACATTTACGATTAATAATTACTCACAATTTACAAAATAAAACAAGAAAAAGCGGACTTTGAAAACGAGGAATCTGATTGAATAAGTATTAAAAAATAATATTTTCATTCAGTAATAAGCGATTGGGCGTTCTTGTACCTTTGATTTACACCAGGAGTGAATTACCAGTAGGCAAATGCTTCTACTACTTTTAATTTCATGATTTTTAAAGTCAAACGAGTTTACCTACAAGAGTTTCTCAATATTTAGCTGGGAGTGCTCACTAATAGCCATTGTAAACATGCAGCATTACATAGATTGATTTGATGAATGGAATACAGAAGAAAAACTGTGTTTTGTGTGCTGATTATCGTTACATCTCATTGTATAGTAAAACGCATCTGTACTACTATAGCAAAAGTATTTAGTAGTAGTCATTGGATTTCTGTTCATCTCTTTTACTACTGACTGACTGACATTGGTGAATAATCAAGTTTCTTTGTCATTTAAACTTGGCTTGTAGCAATTCGCACATCAGTGCATATTTAATGTACAACTAGATATACAACCCTCTGTTTTCTATTATATTGTTTGTAGTCTTTTATATGCTGAATTGAATTTAGTGTCCCAAATCTGAATGCGTCCCGTGAAATTCAACAATTATTTTGAATAATGTTATTGTATAGGAACAGTCAGTATAATATTGTGTTATTTATTTACGAGGACGAGTGTTTAATAGAGTGAGGACACGCGTTTGAAAAATTTCGGCTGCTCCTTCCTTTCCTTAGCTGAGAATGTGCTGAATTCACTAACAATCATGATATATTATTATGTTACTACGCATGCAACTAAACGCTTATGATAATGTAACACAGATTCTGCCTAAGAGCAATATCTCTCTGCATGATCCCCCTTAGAATTCACAATGACATAGAATAGTAGAATGACTGATCGTGCAGAAAGTTAGACGACCACCTGCACAACAGTTTTACTAATGTGAAGTACATACATCTTTCAATTCGTTGTGGAAACTCTGACCTGTACAAAAGCAATGACTTTAAATGAAGAGATCAATCTTCCTTGTATCATTATATACCAGTGCTACTAATATACGTATACTATTTATTATTATTATTTATCCTATATAATGGGAGTCTCAACTGACAAAAATTGTATCGAGGACATTTATTGGTGTGAAAAAATTCGCACATTTTATACATACATATACGCATATTTAATTTAGGCACTTATGTATTCGCACTGCTATTTATAAATAACATTAAAGAGATTTTTACAGATGTATACAACACGTAATGGCTTTTAAATGGTTGTATATGAAAGTTTTTATTTATTTCAACTTTGACAATTTACATTGATATTGTAAATTTATGGTTCAACTTTTATAATAAATTATTAGCTGTGTTTGATGATGTCATAAAAGTACGTGAATGATATTCTCATTACAACCGTGCAAATTGTAATGCACACCTAATTTCGATCTTGTTTCCTTATCATCATTCAATTCAATTAATTAAATTCAAGAACAAATTCCTTGTCTTATTACGTATGTATCAGTAAAATTTATATCATTATATTTTATTGCTTTTGAAATGCACATAAAGTCAGGGGCTCTTGTCATAATGTAGTTGTAAATGCACTCGTAGGTAATTATTGTGATGCCCTATAAACGTAAATAAAAGTGCGGCCTTCGTTTATTTTACTAACGAATGCACTAAAAATGCCTTTATGAAAAGCTCTGCTTGTTTGTTAAACAAACATCACAGTGCTCAAAGATAACTTACAGAATCAAGTTAGTGTTTTTGAACTCTTGGGTGGTTGGGTACATTTCAATGTCTAGCGTGTGGATCGCATGCTGACACTTTGGCAAAATCACGCTGAAATTTCCTTATAGCTTCTTCCTGACTGCTATTAAAGTTCAAAAGGACATTAAAAAATGATTGCTTTCCTGAATAAATTCGGAAGTGTATATTTTTATTATCTGTAAGACATTCTTTAGTGTTATTCGCTAGGTACTGCATGAATGATTGCACATAACTCAAATAACCATTTTACTTAAGTTATTTATGGGCCACAGCTGATTCACATCAGATTAAATTTTCAATTAGCTCTTAGTCAAGCAGTAATGACAACCAAGTGTCTTTTTGGTCACTTTGCCAAAGAGTCAATTATAATTAAGTATTTCAGCTATAGTAGTAATATTATTGGAAACAGATGTCTGCGTGTAGTCATGCATTTTACAATTTTACACAAGCATTGCATTCGAAGATCTCATCCTTAAGGTTAACTACTACGATGGGAGCTGTGATGTAAACAGTGACATAAGCCGTAGGTAAATACACGACATTATTATCAATGGCAACTCTCGTTCATCTTCATCTTACGTGTTTCTTTTGCTGGAATAAAGTATTCTAGTAATCTCCGTGCAATTATAACAAAGTAGACGAGGAAATATGAGTAAATACTACACGTTCAAGATGTTTGCATATGCAGGCACGCATGAAGTTGAAGTTGCATATTATGTTATGTTTGTTGTTGTGATGCTAAATTTGGCTCTTGCTTCAAGACTAACCAAACAACATCCGAAAATTTACGACTGTACTCTTTATAGTTGGGCATTCCTATTATACTTTTACGTTTAGATGGGTAGCTAAGCTCTACGGTAATAAAAAACTAACTTTGTCTTGTTTCTCACGTCACAATCACATCACACCACATCACAGAAAACCATCAAGCGTTTTATGCATTTCCATTTGAACATATGGTCTTGACTACTAATACATATCTCTAGTCATACTAGTTATATAGTAAGATACTATAAACTTCACAGTAAATGTGCACTAGAGAAATGCATAGAAAATTACAAACGCTGTGCTTTTTCACACAGACACATCTACCATAAAAGTGGTTGTAGTAGTAGAGTACTACAGATAGTACCTAGTTGGAGCATTACAAGTTAAGATTGCATTTTGTATGTGTACAGAGCTGAAAAAACAAGTATGAGAGTACCAGGGTGTTCAAAAAGGTGGGTGGGTGCATATTTATGACTTGAGTGAAGAAGAACCCGCTTCTGCTGATGCTGCTGTCGTTGTTCTCTCTGTAATCTCATCCACTCCATTCATTCATAGTTTAATGCACACTCTATCTGTATTTGTGTAAGTGAGCACTTACAAATTCATGACTATATCAGAGATTTCCTATTTCTGACGTTAGTCCACAAATTATAATGATTACATACAATGGATACTACATCCATACAAAATACAACGTACATGTATATAAAAGGCATAAGACAATGTTTCAAACTTGTGTTACTCTCTGTGAATACAAATTTGCATACATAAGCAGCAATGCAATGAGATGAGATATTGATATAGCCATACACAGCACGGGTATGGTATACTTTGCAGGTAATATGATTATTACTTACTGCTGCGGCTTAAATAAATACCCAGCTAGCACATGTATACGTTCAAAAGTTTCCAATCCTTACTTGTACTGTTACAATAAGCACTAGTTGTACTAGTAGGCAGTAACTTTATCACTATCACCGACATTAGCATTAGCAGCTAATGTAAATGCTTGTGTGTACATATACGAAATCGGAGAATACACTTGTGCTGTAAATGTGAGCAATTGCATTAGAATATTTGTACTTAAGACGTTAACAATTCACATACGAAACATCACACAACACAAACACAAATGAAAAGATTGTAGTATGTGAGAAGATGAAGCAAATAATGCACAGCCACACGTGTAATGTTGTACACTCCTCTCTTCCCTTTATTTATGCATTGTTGCATATGAGCGTGAATACTGTTCTGCCATTCACTTACTTACTTGCCTTGCTTTTCTCGACTTCTTCTACTTAAGGCGTTTTTCTAATGTTAAGCTGCACATTGAAATAATCTCCAGTTTTGGTAGTCAGATTTTTACTTACGATCGACAAGCCAAACCAGAACCATGCAAGGCGGTGCTAATCTGAGAAAATCCTATGCTTGTATTTTTAAGGGCAAGATTATTCACACTCGGAGCTTTTGCTAAGAGCTATTTGTCTTTTATGTTTTTAAACTTGTGCATGTGAGTGAGTTAACGAAAAGCTGTACTGTACTGTACAATAAATTATTGGTAGGTAATAGACAGAACAAGACTAAGCATTAAGCTTGACTTTTAACTTTTGGTGCTGTGTGCGGTAAGTTGTTTGTCTTACGATCTGCACTTCTTGCTGCACTAACTTTAAACGCAAATGCTTTGTAGCTTGATGAATGGATGGCACAATTGACAGCACAACTTGCTCTCTCACTGTCTCACTCAATGTGAGGTATATTTCTAGAGATGCATTTTCAAAAAAATCTTCATGCTTTAAATGAAAGCATGATGTTTGTCAGAGAGGTAAGTAACAGACCACTGTTTACAATTAGGTACTAATATTATCTGTACTTTTTACAGTATCTGTAAATGCAACGCCTTAAAAATAGGAATTTTTGGAACAATTTTGATTATCACATTCATTGTTATATTATTTGCTGTAACATCGCTAAGAAAATTCTTACAGAAAGGGAATTTTGATAATTGGATTATTATGTAGATTTTAAAGCAGCTACCCTAACATTGATTTTGGTTGTAGTTGGTTGTAGTTGTAATTGTATTTAATATCATTAATACGGTATACGTACATTATGGATAGCCATTCAGATTTATGGCAAACGTAGTTTTGTTTTAATCAAAAAATTCATTTGCTTCAGATTTAATGAAAGTGATGATATCTGTACCTTAGCACTGAGGGTGAATATATACAATTTTCTAGAGCCTCTACGTACACTTAAGTCAACATTCTATAAAAATAAACAAGTTGTCCACCTCAAACTCCTCTGTCATCTAACCGGGATAATAAACTGAAGTAAATGCTTGGTTTGTTGCACTGTGAATTACTACGAGTCATTAATTACCAGAAAGAAAAAAGACGATTTTTTCAACTGACTGTGGAAATGCAATGTCAACTTTTAATACATCTCATGAGAGAATCGTCTTTCTCGTCTTAATGCTACAACCATGTCGTAAGTAGTATGTAATGCATTTCATTTCATGCATCTACGTACAAAAATACGTACCTTAAATCGAATTGAGACGTTACTTTATAAAGGCAACGCTTGGGCACTGAGAAACGGAGCGAAACGTTGTAATATCCATTGTGGTTCTAGTCCAACCTACCTAAATGCAGTCTCTAAGTAATCTTAAGTAGTTGTTTCAGAATGTGGAAGCATATAGAAACATTTCTCTCTCTAGGCGCTGCAAGTCAGGTAAATTCTATTGCTGAGTACTTTAATGCACATTTAGTGCAAGAGCTGTTACAACTGGCTATTAAGAGACGAGTAGCGAGTCAAGTCAATCTACCTAGTAGAACCAAAGTCAACCGACACAAAACTAAACACACACACACACATATATTGGAGAGTGAACTTAAGTAATCCGAATGGGCTTAAGCATTAGCCTACTTTAGACAAAAAATTAATGACAGTGTGTTGTACTACCTATTTTGATGTGTGTGTACTTCCACCGCACACTATTTGCACTAAAGTTATTTAGACTGCTCCTACCCATATAAAAGATAGATAGATCGTGTATGTGTAAGTTCATAAGCATGCTGTGAGTGTAAGTAAAGAGTTTTGAATTCTGAATCGAATGCAGGCGTGCTTGCTCTTCTTTTCATGAAATGGAATGTTGACAGCTCAAGCCATCAGCTATCATCTCCTTCCGTTAAATAAATCCTTTACGGTACAAAAACAAACTACACTTAAGGTGGTGGTGGCAGTAGTGGTAGCGGTAAGAATATACCTAAGGTATCCCACAACTACTTAGTGTTTAAGTAAAACAGGAGCATACACATATCAATCTACAACCAACTCACAACACAGTGTGAATTTCACTTCTTGTTCACTTCGTATGTTTTTCATGTTACGTATCATCCTCCTCTCTTCGTCTTCTTCGTCTTTTCTATACTATTATTATTTCACTCGGGCTCTATTTCCCATTCCTGTGGTGTATATCGACATAATTACTTTACTGCCTTTATTGAGTTGAGTTGACACGGCTCTTCTGTAGATAATAGGCTTTAGTAGTATGGCATAGAGCTCAAGAAAATTCTCTGTGTTTGTACTGTCATTCATTACGAATAATGTGGAGTCTTATCGCATTAAATGGAAGTAGGCATGAGAGACACGGAGCAGAAGTAATAAAGTAAAGTATATATGCACTACGTGCTAATCTCTTTTGTGTGTTTACTCTGAGGGTGTTATGCGTATTCTCTGCGTAGTGCACGCGTGTGTGTGTCTGCATTTCTGACTACATCCTCTTACTGAATATTTGTAATGTAAGTAATGCGAATAATGTGAGTGCACACACACATTTCCAGAATGAGTAAAGTATTTTATGATGTATTTAAGTAGTTTTTGTGTTTACTAGTAGTTAATTGATTATCACTGAGAGCTATATAGAACCGAGGTCCTGGTAGATACAAGTAAGACTAGACTAGATATTATAAATACGTAATAATGATGCTACTTGTTTTACAACCTATCGCATTCTATCGCTTATAATATCTCTGTAGGAAGTCTCACGTTTATTGAAGAGAGATGGAATGTAATGTGGTGTAATGTAATGAAATGTACGAGGAAATGGAAGGAAGCAGTATGGCTGTAAATAATAGTTCACAATATTATTATCACATCATACAAGTACACAGCACGTACAGGAGAAACACATTGTACACAGACATTTCCCGCAAGCAGAGCTATTTTCAATTTTGACAAAAAAACTTGCGGAATAAATAGTCAAAGCCTCTCAAGGAATTGCAAAAATTTCTCTGAGTATTTCATCGTTCTTTTGCCAAGTTAAATTTTACTAGAGGAAGTTGAAGGATTCATATTTCGTACTTACACTTCGGACAACCGTAATAATAGCGTGAAGTAATATTTTACAGAATTTTCTTACTTACTTATGTACTAATAATAAGCGTGAGGATTTTCCGGGTTCAATACTGTTTCAGACTGCAATTCCGTACCGTACGCTTATACTAATGGTAAGTGTACCAAGAAGATCATCTGAGAAAAAAGTGAAGGCAAGCTTGTACTTGCATGCATAGCGCATTGCAACTTCATCCAAGTCTAGGCCACCACCACCACCAATAATCACTTGGTTTCTAAAGTACATGAAGGTATTTTCGAATATTTACCCATCAAAAATTGCGCTACAGGCTGAGTAACTTAATTAATACATGCAGCAACGAGTAAAGTGATTATTAAAAACGTAAAAATGTAAGTAGTGCAATTAATAATTTTTAAGAAAACGTTTAAACAGTCTAAGTTAAATATTGGTTATGTACCTAGATAATTTAGTTTTTATAGAAGATGATTTTCGAAATGAACTTGTTAGTAGCTCCACTCAACTAACTGATAGATCTGTAGCTGCTGCCGTCAAGTCAAAATCTACTTTCTGTAATTTAGTCTAGTCCAGTTAAATAATTGCAAACATGCATCTTAATCTCCCGTCCGTCTAGTCTGAACTACTAAATTGTTATTGCAACTGCATTATTAGCGATATTACAGTATGTTGGTCGAATATGTTAGTGATCTTGTATCTGCAAGCCCACCCCTATTGAAAATGAAATCAGTAGGTAAACGCTAACCTATAACTGCACATGTGGAGAGGCGAGACTTGTCAAGATTTATTATTCAAATACATTTCCATACAGAAGTGATTTCAACGACGGAGCTACTACTACTCCAATCTTCCTAAGAGAGTGTATTGCAAATATTTTTATAATATCAGTTATGAGTGCCCCTCGACTATATTAAAGTCACAACACACACACGCACACACAAAGGCTAATGAAAAAAGAAACTCGTAAAAGATCCTCTTTCAGTTTCATTTCGCTCTCTGCTGTGCTTTGCTTACTCTGCCCTCAAAAACATTAATAAATTCAGTTTCATCTGCAATAAGCTCCCCTCACACTAATACCAATATTGAATCAATAATAATTTCCGAGATTCTCTTTAATAAACCTGTAAGCATATTATAATACTATACGACTACCATATGTACTACTACTACTATAAGTAGTACTTATAGTTTGTCTACTTTACCATGTGTCTTTACTAATACTTTACTGGTCTGTGTGGTTACAATGGGAAAGCAACACGAACAATACCCTGAACTTACTTATGGGCAAAAGCATTCGATTTTTCTTCTTCAATTAATCGATACTCACTTTTACATGTTGTTCACTTTTACATTAAATCTAGATTGGATGTGTGTTATTAGCCTACTATTGTCCCATATGTTGTTAAGACACGTACAATAAGTTCCTAACGCATTTGCCACAAGGCATTCTATTTATTTGCTGTCTTTGAATTCAATTACAGTCAGTCAGTCCGTATAAATTGGGATTTAGATTGGATGTATACTTTAGTAGTGTGCAAGGGAAATATCTTATTATTATATTCAATAGTTTGTAGTAAGCGTAGCTAATAGTTAACTTAACACACTCATACAAAACCCACCAACAAGTCAATAGAAACATCATGCTATAATTCATTCACCATCAATGAAAATTTCTAACATGCTTTTTCGTGTTCTAAAATCCATCTTGTGTAAGTAAATAAATATTAGCAACAAGTAGCAGCTAAAAGCTTCTCAAGAGCTAAACTTTTAGCTTTTCCTACTTCTACTGCAACTATGCAAGTACTCACAATTCTATTTAAGCTTGGCTATAGTAGTAGATGTTGGTTTGTGTGCGAGGAAGTTAGATTCTTTAAAATTGAATTGAACATCACGATTTTTTGCGGCCGTCTCTATCATTATCATTAATACATAATCATCACCGTTATAAACATACACATACATACTGTATACACTACAGATCAAATCATGATAAAACATGAGCAAAGGAAGATGAGGCTTTAATTTGTAGTTCCACTCCACATACACACATCTTCTTCCACTTTGTTCTGGTACGGTTTAATCTTTTCAGATATTAGTTTAGTCAGTTCTTCTACAACCACTATTTGAGACGACCTTGCCCGACACCTGCTTAGTAACTTGTTGCCGACTTATATCTGTTTTATTGGCAGCTACGGTGATAACAGTGGGCTACCAATGCTAATACTCTTTTAATTCACTTTTAATGAAGGCCCTGCTCTACAATTTTATCGGTGTGTTTTATACCAGCATAATATAAACGTGTAGCATGTATTTGGATTTATGGTGCATTGGTCTAATGAATTAAGACTGATATAGTATTTTATTATTTTACTGCACACACGCAGCTATGATCACTAGTGCAAAATACTTATTAAGGAAAAGTTCATAATTTTCTTCCTTATTAATCCATGTTATTATTGTTATTACCTAGTTTTGCAAGTTATGACTGTGACTGTAAGTAAGAATGATATATTTTATTGAATTTCGTGTTTTTTGTTAGTAAATTCATAGTATTCTGCATTCTAGGAATGCTGAGCTGTGTTTACGAGATAATAAATTATTATAATAGGTATATTATGATACAATAGAGAAGGATAAATAATGCTGCTTACTATCTTTGCAATTTTATACTGCATGAATGAGGCATAGAAAATATGTAAGTATACTTACCAGAAAACACGGATTAGCCATCCAAGTCCTTGTGTGCTTTCCTTTTGAGTGCAAGAAATTTCGATTTCAATTAAATTCGTAGGTAATTTTGATTTACACTGATCCAAATTCTAGAATACTATATACTTTTGAAATATTCGATACAGTTTTCCTCATTGAAGAAGTAGCACTCGAGGATTTACTACTCACATTACGCTGACTAAAGCTGGTACTTATTGCAATCACATGTTATACTGATAATGTGTAAACGTGACTTGAAGTAAACGAGAATTTATTTCAAGATGAGATAACGTAGAAAATCGGGCACTTAAGGCAGATGAGTGATGAATACTCCAAATATTCTACTAGTAATATAGAAAATGTACTTTTAACTCCTTCTATAAGTCTACAATTGTAGAGCAAAGGAAATTAAATCACTGTTGTACTGTAACGAAAGATATGCACACTAAGGAAAACTACACTTGGAGTGTTGTTAGTCGCTCGCAAAGCTGTAAGAGACTGCCATACACATTACACTCAGACTAAACAAGTTTCCATTGCTATCGGTTAACATTACCATTACCATTGTGAATGTCTATCTAAGGTACTCACATAGTACAGAATCTCACATCCCATGTAACAGTAAGACTGTGTACACACACAGCAAACAATCTGTGGGGGCCACCTTTGCTTTACTTACTTTAAACTTAACACACAGTCATTTTTTGTATGCACGGTAACAGTACAGAATTATATATTCAGCCTTGTCACACTATTACCTATACTTATACACACATTGCAGCATGTGTGTGTATTTGAGTACGAGATACAGGTGTACAAGCATACACAGCACATGTAGAGCAAACAAAATCACCATTTACCGTAGTTTATGGTTTTCTACACAATAAATTAATGTTTGTAGGTGTAGACAATCGATTCTTAAGATTTAACACATACCTCCGTATGTACCTACACGAGATTTTTGATTTAGTGGCACTCTATGAGCTGAAAGCTGCAGATTTTCAATTGACACTATTTTAATGAGCACTATTACTTTCATTGATTACCTGTTGGTCATTGTCAACGATAACAAGGCAGTTATAATCAGGCCGCTTTAATGAAATTATTTTTTGTTACGTTATTTTCATTGTTGTCAACTTATTAAAAATTATTACCCATTTCAGAGTAGTTTCACTAATGCAACAATGCCGTTGTCTCGCCCTAAGCGTTGTTTCTGATCTACGATTGGCCCACAATAAATGACTTTACATTTTTATAAAATTTGGTTGTGCTGTGTGAATTGTATTGAAAAGTACAAATTGATGAAGAAAAGTTGAAGTTGAAAATTTATAAGGTTATCCATAAGATTCATCGAATATACAGAAATTTTATTGAGCAATCAACCGTTAATGTAAATGCAAATTGCCATTATCCTGCTGTCATTAACTGTGTAACTGTCAAACGAGTCTCATTGCTTCAAAAATGTAACATACTGATTTACATTTAGCTATCACCTGCAGATTATATTATGTGATCAGCATATTTGGTAGGTACTATACTTACAAACATTGCAAAACATCAGTTTGACTTGGTCAACTTGGCTTGTCGCCTACAACTTGCTCATTCAGTTTGTCCTGTCCTAAGAAACAGCAATATTCTTTGCCCTCGACCTGAGATTGACATAAGAATTGCATCGTACTATGTACGTATTGAGCCAGGTAAAATTGTACTAGTATGCGCAACGCGAGGCAACAGAGCAGGTAATTCACTTGCATATTAAGTATGCAAATGGAATACACCACACAACTGAGAATGTAAGTAATGCAGTAGTTAAAAGTTAGATTGGTTTGACAAGCTATGATTTCCACTCTAACCTGCAGCATTTTTACTTTTTTCTTTAAGTCAAGTCTACCTGAAAACAGTAAACTGTGTTGTTTACGGTAAGTCGCTTCTTTTGCTCTAAAAGATTTATTGAGGAATGAAAATGTTCACTTAAACGATTTAGCCGTACAAGTCTTGGGAAACAGTAACAATACAAGCCAAACAAGTCTGAAACTGACTCAAATACCAATTCCAGAAGCCAAAAAATGTTTTTCACTCAGATCAAGTTGCAAGGCTAAGAACAGCATGAATTGCATGTGATGAGTATTTTATTTTGTGTACTGGGCGATTGGAATAAAACATTTCTTGTGTTCTTCTGACAACTCAGGGCGGATGAGCCAACCCATGACGAGTCCCTGTCTCCTTTCTTGACTGGGAATAGAATAGATTTTATAATTGACCTTTCTATATGGTCACATACCGACAGAATTGTAAATCAATAGTTTGTACTAAAGCAATACACAATAAACATTTTTAAATCAACACGTCAAATCTACACAACTTAACATTGAGCTGCAGAGCGTAACTAAATTACACGAGCCTCATGATCTCTCATCTTGACTCGGGGATCTCTTGTCCTTTATTAGTCAAAGTCAACCAAAGTCCGTAGTAAAGAATACAATCAACAATGCAATCAATCCATTCCACATAAACATACAGGTAAACAACTCAGTGTACTTAAGTACTATTGGTGCTTTGTGCCATGGAGCTACGCAATAAATAGCTTACAATTCAATTGATTGATTACACATTAGTAAAATGAATAGCCACTTACCTATAAGACTCTTATTTATATCTACTTAATATACTTCATTTTCTTCTTATATGTATAACCTAATAGCACAGCTTTACATTACAAAGAGATCTTTACGCGATACAAATGTAAGACTCATGAATCATGAATTTAAATCCTGTAAATCTGGGATCGGCCTCTTGAATGTTTTGTCTTGTCTTGGATTGTAGTTTGCATTGCAATGCTGTAAGAATGCACATTAGCAAATACTAAATCCATTAGAGCGCTGTTCCGTTTTTCGTGCAGGTTTATCTTGTGTGGTAACTCAATAGTAAGGTTAATAGGGAATGACTACTATTATTGAACAAATCTTATGAAATACCTAACCATGTTGTACCCAATAAAATATGTATGCATCCAAACGTGCCAAACTGAACAGATGAATGGTTCTCACGCTATTACATTCGTATTGACTGACTGTCAATTCATATCAATCAAACAACTTACCATTACATTCGTTGTTCTGTATAGTACATGTGTAATCAGCGTTAAGTTTAATACACATAATATTATGACCTTAGTTAGTAACATAATCCATATCTAAACTAGAGGTACCTACATACATAATGTATTATTTATTGACCAAAGTTATGTACGATCTTGTCAGTGAAGTACATTTTTAACATTCATCAATTTTCATAATATTTTGTTCACGTTCACTACATGACATTTTTCATTTCATTCGATTCTCATGTTATGTTTGTCGTTCTCTTATGCATTAATAAAAGCGAATCTTGTTATTTAATACTGTACCTACCTCTATACCTGAAGATATTTATACGAAAAAATTCATAAAAATTTAATGTTATCAACTATAGGTGTCTTCGGCTTTTTTATTGGAATTTACAACCAGAGGATAGAAGTAGAAGGTAGTAGATAGTATACCGTAATGTATTCGCTCACAATGAACATTCTTTGGCAAGTACATATTATATTTAGTTGTAGGTAATGACTAATGACGTAAACAAGACATTTGCAATAGTATTGGTTAAGTCTGGTATGGTAATTGCAACTGGCTGGGAATTGTCAAAAGGTTTATATTCAAAAATACAGTTTACTAAATGCGTTATTGGTACATCTAATTTGTATGAGTATAGAATGAATTACATTGCTGTAATGTAGAAATAATGCAGGAGGAAGGGATGTAGTGTGTAATAAAGCTATTAAGCATCAGGGAAACCAAGAAGGAGCCAAGGCATTAAGCACATCGTATTTGGGTTTGTCTTATGGACTTTCGTCAAATTCCTCAAATTCTTATAACCGTGACTGAGTGTTGTCTGTTGGTTTTGTCGAAAATGGATATGTAGCCACAGTTAGGAAAACGTTATAACATGATCACGACAAGTATTCAATTTGATTTCCTTTTTGATCTACTACATATTATGGTACACATGCAAGTTAAAATGTAGTTTAGACCATTAGCAGTACGGAACACACTGATAAAAACTACAGCTATCATTTATTTGCAATTAGTATCTCTAACAAATGATATATTGGTTTTGTTTAGTTCCTTTTTGATGCTATGTTGCTAATGTGTTGTTCCTTTGTTTGCAAGTTTGTAAGTTACGTGTAAATAATAAGTGCTCAAGTATGCCTATATTACACACACACAAACAAACAAATTGCAAGCATGATGCACAAACTACATTAAATTTACTATTATACACTTGGAATGAGTTATTACATTACACTTACGTTGGTAATGTCTAAACACTAACATCAGCCTATTTTCCACAGAGTGACCAAATATCCATGTGTTTCCGTTATAGTATGACCATTATTACGTTTCTTCCTTCCTTCCTTCCTTCTTGGGTTTTTACAGTTCAAAAGAGTCAACATGCCACGACAGCATTACATTGCGTATAGTGCGAAATGGTAATGGTTTAAAAAATGACAAGAAACTTTTCCAAGCGAGGCGTACGACTACAAGCTGCTGCTCTGTTAATTGCTCAATAATTACAATCAGTAAAGTAAGTAATAGTAATTGCCATTACTCTGCTGTTGATCATTAAACAAATGTTTTAATGGCAATTATTAAAATGTCGGCACTGTGTGTACAGTAATTGGTTTTCGATTTTTCCCAATTGTTTTTCATGTTTATGACGCGTATGATAACTCTCCTAAGCTGTAAAACAGGTAATTCTAAGTAATTTTAACCTGTGTAAAAATTTGGAACGGGAATTGACATGTTGGCTTTTCTCAGGATGATTGCCGAAAGAGTTAAGATGAACTAATCGCAGATTGCAAATTTTGTTTGTATTGAATGACTCTCCCCTGTGTAAACAGTGAATGCACGTACAGATGCTATTATTATTAAGTGTAATTAGCAGTCTCGTTAGGATTTACCTAATGAATTACTTGATAAATAAATTTTCAATCCGTTCACCTTCTAAAGGTCAAAAAAACTTGTTCACGCTCCATTCGGAATACAAATGAGTCTTGATTTCTATATATAAATTATTTCTGTTGCTAAATCAAAATTCTCGTATATTGAAGCGCCTATTCAACGTTAAACAAACATCATTGTCGTTGTTTGTAACGTTTCCCATGAATTTATTGCTGCTATTATTTTTTATACAATTAATTATACCTATACATAAGTGTAAAAATTAACTTACCACTGTAAAACCATGCAACACAAACATCTATAAGAGAATACCATCTGTAAGTGAAATAAAAATGAAATAATAACAAAGCAACTGAATTAAAGTGTCAACTATTTACACTGTACATTTTTGCCAACACATTTTGACAAATCGATGCATTGATGCATACAATTTTTTGTTGACACATTTAAACTGATTAAAATGCATCGCTTGTAGTTTCCTTTTGACTAACTTGGGTAATTAGTGCACTTTACTAGGTATTTATGCACCTGATATGGTCACATAGAGTTGCTAATTGAAATGGAAGTAGGAAATAAATAAAGTAAGTTGCCTGCTGTGATGTAACGAAATAATTGTTATTTGTGTGGATTTTGTTCGAAAATAAAAGAATAACAAAGGATTACATACAAAATAATTCCATTACACACAAACAATATGTAGGGATACACAAACATGAAAAAGGCTAGTAATTACTACTTCATTGTTGTAGAATTTTCTTGTACGTTCATCCCCTATGAAATTATTTCTTTTAGTTGCGTGTTTTACTGTAGGACGTACGGTACAAGTACAGTGTAATGCTTTCGATCACGTATATAGAACAATCAGGACATTTTATATTTTATATCAGTTGTGCCACTACTAGAATTGTTAGTTACGTATTTACTTCGGAATTGAATCTTCTGATATCTCAACTGGCAATCTTACTGTGACCAACACGAACTCTTACAGAATTGGTGTTGGAAGGAATTTAAGGATTCCAAAATCATTTGTATGTATATCAAGATGATAGATAGTAATGTATTGCCAGAAAGTGACATTTAGAAGAAAAAATGTCCATCAATTGAATCTGCAAGAAAGCAATAAAAATATGTTCTTCAACAACAATTTTTTGCTACTTTGTTTAAGTGTCTTAAGTAAAACTGACCACGTAATGATTTTAACGAAAAAACCGTAAAAGTCCATCCTGAAAATAAATCTTACCCCATTCGTGTCAACCTGTTGGTATTTCTTGGATGTGAATTGTCTTCAGTAGAAAAGCTATTTAGCGGATGATGAACCCTATCATTAGACTTTATTTTTACAGAAACACGAAATCTGTTCAGATATACTACGTCTCACATTCAACAAAACATGCTTAAATTTTCAACGGTATTATTTTCAAGAGAAAAAGAAGAGAGAGAGAGAGTGGAGCACAGATCTATTTACTACTACAACTACTTACATACTTATAATATGGTTAAAAAGGGCGTATATGTAGAGTTTGAACAGGAATTTGTTCACTTACAAAAGAATCAATGCCAATACAAACATCGACTGCATTTTTATATCACAAACATACAAGAACAAGAGCTGCGGCGGCCGCATGCAAAGCATGATCCATATAGACAGAAAATAATCCCAAGACTTAAGGGATGAAATTATTTTCCTGACTTCGTACTTAAAGAACAAAGTTAGTTGATTCCTTTGTTTACAGCTTAAGTGTATTTTACAAGTTGTACTAGAATTCTACTAGTAAATACAATGCATCGGATTATGAACATTTAGTAGTCTTTGTAAAGACACCCACCCCGCAAATAACCAGCTTTGGTACTTAGATAGAAACATTTAGAAGAACAACAATGTGGAAGAAAGGATTATAGTTATGTCGTAAGTCGGACAAGATGAAAGAAACGTATTAAACTCACGAGCAATGCAACCTTGAGAGTAGGAACTTAATCTTCTTGAGAAGGATAAGTCAATATGGTTTATGTAACACAAGTCAATGAAATTCGATGCATTTACCTGCTAATAATATTTAGGACTTTACCTGATAACGACGCAGTAGTTGGAGAGTAGTAGCCTTAAGAGCATTAATGACAAGAAAGAGAATTGTTTTCTTGTTTGTCTGTCTGTCTCATGCGATTTAGTTACTTTTTGTGTTTTTTACTTTTATTATTACTAAATACTTACGTATATGTACAATATTACTACAATTCCATTTTTTCCTTCTGTCGAGTCGAGTTAAGCTGTCCGGTTAGAGTCAGAGCTGCGAGATAGCTTACTGGTAAGTGGTCTGCTCTGATGATTTAGATTACATATGTGTTTTTGTAGATCAATATCAACTTCAGCGTTTAGCTTAACTCAAGTAAGAAATAAAATTCATGCACGAATAACCCAGTTGATGTGGTAGAGAATTGAGTAATTTCAAGAATCGTAAATACGTAGAAAAAGCTCTACCTACATCAACTTGTTGCTCTCTTCGTTCCACGGCTCAGCCTCTTTATTTGACTTATAATTAGATACGTGTTTTACTTTACCTGCTTCTAAAATGAAATTTTGGGTTTTAAAATGATACGATGTATCTATTTCAGCGAATGCACAAGTCACTTCTGTCATGACTCTAGTAGTGTACTACTATGTGGGCTGAGATTTTCTTTACACAGTACTTGACATTTGCTTAGTAGGTTGGTGGAAATTGGACATTTTCTTATTGATCCCAAAGATACGATTTAATTATTCTGTTTATAATTCTCCTTAAAGTTGGCGACCATCAATGGCGGTCGAAAGTAAGTACTATGTAAAAACCTTGATAACAATAGCGATGCAAACATTAAGGGTTCGTGCTGAAATACCAATACTAAGCCAAAAATGTGTGGCAATGAAAGCAGTAAATCATCCCTTCACGCAACGACTATTTCTTTTAGATTGTGTGGAACACATCTTGCAAATGAAGAGTTGAATAATTTGATTACACGCTACATGTTTTACAAAACAGTTTTTCATAAATGTCAATTTGGTTTTAGTTTTTGCCACATTATTCATCATATGAACCTATTTTGTCAAATTGTACTCATTTGTACAGTTGTGCTAAAGGAGCGATTCAATCTGAGTTGGCAAAAAACTTGTATTTATATTTTTTCACTGGACTACTTGTCAACAATCTGCAGTATGTCAAGATGAAGTAACGCAATCGCAATCTTTCATTAATTGAACAGACTTGTAAATTAATATTATGGTTTCTTATAAGACTTTTTTCGATGCATTAGTTTCAACGCATTAAACAGTTTAAGAACAATAAAATAAATTACAATTAAGAGAATTGAGAATAGGTGCTCTAATGGTTTGGGTGGGTTAGCAGAAGTTACATAGCAGCAAAATCAAAAGTGTAGAGTAAATATAGAAGACTTTTGAGGTTATGCAGTATATTATTAGATTAGGAAGACCTCAGGTGGGCGGAAGAGTCGATGTGTATGGTATAAATAAATTTTCTTTGAATATCATGCAGACCTGTCATCACGATAAAGATATTAAAAGAATTGGCACATATTGCAAAATCAGAATGGTTATGATGGAGCACATCACCGCATTTTTGACAGGTACTTACTACCCAACAAGAATGAATCACATATTTATCTATCTGCATTATTGCGTGTATCTATTACCTAAATGATAGTCCAATACACGTAGCATGTTTATTTACAAAGAAGTCACAAGAAATTGCCTTTAGAACTAAAGCAAACATGAAACAGGAAAGATTCTCTGTCCATCTGATAATAACTGTTGCACTGTGAACATAAAACACGAACACAGAACCATTTGCTTTGTGATTTATGTGCATGCTAATCTTGAGTCACGTCATTCATAACTTTACCTCGCCTACCAAATTGAAACTAATCGTGAACAATTTTCCAAAATAAAGATATGCCATATGAATCGCGCAAGGTTATGTAATAAATCTGGATTTGATTAAGCCATAACTGTCAACAAGTCAATTCTTCCTTGTTTCATACGAAAAGACCACTGTGTAGTAATGACTTCTGTAAATTCACTCTTGGTGTTCGTAGTTGATAAAAAATCATGTATGTATATTTAAGTTTTAGTTTTAAACATGATATATTATGCTAATTTCTAAAATGAAACTAGAAATGGTCAATACAGCAGTTTTACTACATGACTCATTCCCAAATAAAGTTGCTACCTGCTGATTGTGTGAGCAAAGAAAATTAAAGGCTACATGCAAATTACAACAAAAAACAAATCTATTTTTATTCTGAAAAATGTATGTACATTCCTACTCTAAACAACAACTACACATACAGAAGTTCACATAGTTAATTGCATTCTACTCCCAGCCAGCTTTTACTTGCTGTTCTGGTTGTCGAACCCATGGAATTATTTACTAGTCAACCCAACTGAATTGAGATTCCTCCTTCGTTCATATATTATACTATGTTTAAAAATATCAGTAAGTAATGGAAGTTACCACTGTCAGTGACGGATTGACACGAAATATATATCCTCACACTGCAAATACTTATTGCACAAACAAATTATTCCCTAAGTCGAATTTCAGTGCGTGGGTGGAATAAAATATCAGAGTTTATGATTTATGATTCAGGAACCAATGGTGTGGCCAAAATTCTTTATTATCATACTTAATATTGGAATAGTACACCTCATCATTCAATTCCCTACACTCTAAGAAGTAATGAATAGGTGTGGCAAATAGCACATACGATATTTAAAGTTCTTAAGTTCAAAATACTTATAATTACGTACTGTACTTCTAATACTTAAATTTTGATAATTGTAATAGGTAATTTAGAATTAGAAACTTGAAAATTTTGTGAAAATAAACCATTTCTGGCAATGACAATGAGTCTAACATTGGACAAGTATTAGGTAGAAAATAGTAGAGATTAATTTGCATTCAGTTTAAATGCTTCAACTTAGAAAATTGAATTATTAAATCAATGTTACATAAAGTCACTGCAATCGGCAATCTGGAAACTTTGTACCTACATCTTTCAATAAACTCGAAAATTATATGTAACGTTAAATAACCAACAAGACGTGTTAGCATTAATGATTTTCCTTATAAATCATCACTTTTTGATAATTACCTAACTAACGGAAACATTTTTTATAAAAAAATTAATTTAGGTATATAGTACATGCATGTAGTTTTTATTCATTTAATCTTGGTTGATCTTCCTTGGCTACAATATAAGGTGTACAGTCGTAAATTGAAAATGACAGTTACCTTCCTTAAGGAGTTTACTTGAGAGACTTGAGACGGCCTTTTGTGCATTTACATATAACAACCTGTCAGTTGAAACTTTCAGTTTTCATCGCACGAGTATCGTACAAAAACATATAGGTATAAAACGCGTTGACAGTAAAATTCTCACGGAAAAGTACTACAGAGTACACTTCAAGACAATAAATATCAATAATTGTGCTACTATATAGATAGAGATAGCATATAAAAATTAACAAGTTAGTTTTAACGCTTCCACGAACATGTACATTTTTACATCGACAAATGTACAAAGGCAGGTTTGTCTTGATAATTCATATATAGTATACATAACAGGGGAATTATTTTTGTTATATAAAACATGGCCATATGTAAAACAAATTCATTGTTCATTTTTATGTCTTGTATGCAATATTATGTACATAATTGTATGATGCAAATGTGCAGTACGTATACAAACGCAAGCATAACGTGTCTAATCATAACGATAATTTGTCTTGAGGTCAGGTCGCACTGGTATAAGAATCACATACATCACGCTGCTGATGATGTGCGAAAACCAAGAACATGTTTTGAAAATATACAGAGGATAGCAATAAGGATACTTAAAAGTTGTAAGTTAGATCAAGCACCTAGGTGAAAAGAGAATGGGCAGGTAAAACAATAAGTGTCGATTTCATGCTTTTGATGACATTGTCATGTCATGTCATAGCAGAGCGTTTTCTGTCTTTCACTTTCTACGAGATATCTAATTGCACCCAAACCAACATTCTGCTGCGTTATACTTGTGCACATTCTGCACATAATCTGTCTGGATTGAATTACGGCTTTATGTATTCCTTTTCATAACCCTACGACTGGGTAATTAAGTTTCATTGACTTGCAGCCAAATATTTGCAAAATAAACAACACAAGCTACAACAGCTACGGTGCAATTCTCATTTATGTTTATGTGTATTTCCTTACGAGCCATTATATTCGATTTCAATTCCATGTCCGGCAGGGACAAAAAACCCAAGTCTCAGCGCAGAGCTCTATGTGGCTAACAGATGTGTGTGCCTTCAAATTTTCACAACATGTATTTTCCCTGTGCTGTGACATTACAAGAAGAAAAAGAAAATATTTTGATGAGTCTACTAAACAACAAACAACATACTTCCTGATTGTGATCTTGAAATTCAATCTCGTACTTAAACATTCAAAGTGTTTGCAGATGTAGTCGGCAGCCTCACTAAAATTAGAACTAATTCATTCATTTAGCACAATATGATCGTTTCGCCTGTGTTTTACTGAATTCTTAACGTTCTTTCTTGCGGTTCTCGCCAAACCGCCGACAAATGTTCAATGTGAACCGAACAGAAGGTTGCGATCTGTGTTTCTATTTCTTCTTCTCATCTGGACTTGAATTGTAGAGTTATGCACATTTTACTATTTGCATTTAACTCGTAGTGTTTGCATCATCGGTGACGCTCTTGTACTTATGTAAGACTGGCAAAACATAAGTGCGTATGTTTCTTTAGCAGCATCACAAAAACTTCATTCGCAATGTACGCAACGGGAAGTCAACGGAGTTCAAAGAAGTCATGGCACGTGTGCCCCCAACATTGAACCAACCCAACTATGCGTATCCGCATACTTTGATCAAATTTATTTTCTTTTCTAAGCTGATAGCTTAATGTGTAAATGCTACTTGAAACGTTTACGAAACTATTTAAAACACTTATAGAAACACACTTTGTTGAAAAGACTTTCAATACAAAGGAGAATGAAACATTTCTCTGAGTAATCTATGTAGCTTTGTCAATGTCTTTATGCACCTCCATAATCCTTTCGTCAAGTGTCGAAACGTTAACTGTATGGATGAGAAAATTACATAGCAGAATCAACGATAAATACTTCAATCATTCTTCTTTTTATACACGGGTATTCTGTGCACCTATGAGGTATATATTGCCCATTTGATCACTAATGTGTTGTTTTAATTCTTTCTTATACCTATACAAATATGCGGATAAAATGGGTACCAATAATTTGGTTGCACTTACTTCAAGTACAAACAAATTATTGGTATTTATACTTATTTAAAACGAGAAAGCTCCTTTTTAATTTGCTTAAATAATTTTTTGCAATCATCTCAGGATTCGACACCAACAAAACCTTCACACAGTATATAAATTATCAGATATCTTCTAATTGAGAATCAGATTATTCTTGTCTTAGTGTCTTAATGTTTGCAGATCTGGTGTGTCGTGTTAATATGCCTCTCTGTGAAATGGCTGAAGTTCGCGAGTTTACTTTGAATCCATGTGCTTTTAGACTTTGACTATTTTCACTGCACAGATGGATGCAAAGCTGTATACACGTTGCTGCATATAACATATTGTCGCTATACAATTCTCTAACTTTTAGGTATTCCACAAAGTTGTAACAACATACACTAATGGAAGATTGTGCAATTCTACATTGATTAGCGGTACGAATGTTGTGCGTAACCCTTGTCTCAAAGGTTTGATGAAGGTTTGAAAAAATAAAAAAACGAGAAAATGAACTAGGAAAATAAAATTAAGAAGCTTTGACATAAAAGTCTCGTGTATTTGTAAAAGGGGTTATGAAGGTGTTTGTAAAATATTTCATAATTTGAATAACATGTTTTGCAAAATATTTTGCAATCCACAAATATGGGATGAGCAATAAAGCAACTAAAGCCACTGAAATCTTTGCTCAAAGGCAAATGATTAAGCAAAGAAATTTCAGTTTCATATAGAAAAATAAATTTTCAAACCCAACATATGACAAATCTTAAATTAAGGAATCTTTTCACTATTTTCCATAGGCCATAGCTGTGCTATTATTTGAGATTGTGGAGTGAAGCAATTACGATTTGTTACAATTAAATAGTTTATTTATATCTATTTGTATAACAAGCTTAAATTTTACTGCCCTGAACTAACTTAAGTAGGCATGTTAAATAGCAATGTGCTGCAGATAATAATATTCCCCTTAATGTATTTATGCAAACGTAAAATTATCTGTCTATGGATCAAATCACAAAATTAATGTTCATTACCCTGATATTCTGTTTTGAATCGTATGCAGATTCACAAGTGACTTGTGTGGGATCAACACAATTCAAATTCAAATCCCATTTCTACTTACTCTCTTAGATTTTGGAAAGTTTGTACATTTTTATTTATTACCTTTGTGTACTGATATCTCTGAATGTGACAAACTCATCTGTGCTACATATTTTTCTAAACTCCAAAGTATTTATATAATCAATATATTGACTCAATGTGAAAAACGTAAGTCCTTCCATGTTGACAAAAATGAAATTAGCAATTGAAAAGTTTTTAGGCTGATAATTATGGTTATGCATTTTATTAACATCTATAAGCACGAATCTCGCTTGAACGATTAGTTGATAAACTACATTCGTGCTAAATTATTACTACAAGTACAAAAAAGGTGTTACATTCTATTTAATTATGACTATTGCTTGTTATTAACTCACACTCTTAACAATAAATTTTTCTATACAAGTTGACACATAGCTTACACTACACACTAACAATTTTCTATCGTAATAATATGAGGTACATTTTGACACAATTGCATCCATTTCAACTATAAGCTTTACAAGTCAAACGAAACGTAAATGTAAAAAATTCATGGAGTTGTTAACAAATGTATACTACTAAAAAAACATGGACATTGCATGTATTGCTATTAATATCTACATGACTTACAGAGATAATATGTTAGTACATTATTTTCCATACATTTGAACTGATTTAAGAGAGGCACTTACTTAAAGGAACACTTTAATTTAAAATACCATTGACAATATTTTCGTCGATGATTTAACATATTAAGTATTATTGCGTTTTACATTAATTTAGCCGGTTTGATACATGAAATATTAATTTGAAACACTTTCGGAAGTCTGAGAATCTTCACCTTGAGAATTAGATTTGACATGACATTTTTGAAGTGTGCTGCTCGGATTGTAATCGAATTGCGTTTCTATAATTCCATTATTATCTATCGTAGTTTTCACTTCAGTTTGTGTTGTTGGCTCTTTCACCTTAACTTTCCCTCCTACTTGATCTAAATTAACAGTAAATTTTTCATTGTTATTGCCATTATTGAGATGAAGACCTTGACGGCTAGCTTTCAAAGCTGCACTCATTAATTTCCCTATAGGAAGCATTAATTCTAATTCGGTGCTTGTAGTTGATTTGACATTCTGTGTGACGGTCGTTGAATACACATTTCCGGCATTGTTACTTCCATTATGTTTACTTGGCAAAGCTTCTGCAGTTTTTTCCAGTTTTTCTTCGCGTCTTAACAATTCATACGCTGACTTGGGTCTGACTCGTGTGGACGGAGCACTAGCTTGACTATGACTGCCATAACTTGGATGTCTCCTTCGGTTTACTTCGTTGAGATTCCTATTGCTATTTGAAGTTGTACTTTTTCTCAATTGATTTTGTGTTCCTGTAGCTGCAGTTGTCACAGAGGAAAAATTTCCCATGGAACTTCTTCCGATGGATGCATACGTTCCACTTGCAATTGTTGAGGAACAAGGACTGTATTTTCTTCCCGAAATTGTCTCATGTCCACTGAGCGGGCCTTGACTTCCGTAGCCCAAACTAGAATTACCCTGGCTAAGTGTAGAACATCGAGAAGATTCTCTTCCAGTAAAGCTTCTATGATTTCCTGTCAATTGAGATTTGTTTTGAGTTGGAACTGACTCATAAAATGGATTCGCATCTATAATTGATTTGCGAATTTTAGAACTTCTTCCTCTTGTTGCGGGAAGAGAGCCCCATTTCTCTTTTGAACCATGAGATTTCCAAGGACTGGAACGTGATGTGTAATCACTGTCTGATGACGGAAAAATAAAACGTCCCGATTCGCTTTCGTCTGATGTTGGTGTTCTGGTGGTCACATTTGTTACGGTGTTTGAAGGATATCTACTTGTGTTTGTGTTTGTTTGAGTTGAGGCTGGGACCCCGTTGTAAGTTTGATTGTGATTTCGCTTTGAGTATGTTTTCGGTGAGCGTGTAAAAGATTCCAGTGGAACACTAAGCTTTTCCTTTGCTGGCTTTGATTTAGATCGGCGAAACGAAAACAATTTGCTGAAGAATGAACCTGGCAAACAATACATGGATATGTTTTATAATATTTGTATAAATATATATTATACAGATAGACAAATGAAAAGTATCTTAATTTGTGTTTTTGTTCATGAAATTAGTATTTCACCTTTTTTCTCTTTTTGTTTTTCCGTGGGTGCTGTAGCCTTAGTCTCTGCAACTGGAGCACTCTTTACATTGGCTGACATGGACTGCTGATGATTCATGGATAAACTCCTCTGTCGAAAGTAATCTCTGTCTGATTCAGTTAATGATTTAGATTTGGATAGTCTAAACGATAAACTGCGAGCTCCCATAGAACCTGTAGTATTGATGTTCTAAGAAAAATATCAATAATAAAACATCAAAACAATTGAAACATTTATGTGTGGATTAATGCATATTATCTATTTCCATTACAAACTACCCGCAAACTAATAAAATCAATAATAATACGTATCAATGGTACAAATGAAAATTTGTGATATATAATTTATTAGTCCAGATTTTACTTCTAGGTCCCTTGTTCTAAAAATCTTTAAAGAATTGTGACGTTTCAGTGGAGTTCTCATAGGATATGTATCGGGACATCCAATAATTAAATCGGTTGATCCACCGGATTCCCAAGAATGTTGAGACAGACTGAGTTTATCTAAAACAAAAAATTCATGTACTTGTGCCACAAAGGAACTTTACATTAAAACATTTTACACACATATGCTACATAAAACATTTTACAGTCTGCATAAGAAATGCAATAGGTATGCAAATATTTAAGTTTGTAAATAAAATGCAAAATTTTTGCAAACCAGATTCATTATAATACGAGCTCATCAATGCATCCAAAGTCAGAGTAGTAGTCGACAAGGTAGAATAAGGACCGTTTCCTGCAGAATTCATGTAACGGAAAGTATCCGGTGTGACGACAAAGTATCCTCTTGAAGTTTGATACACTTTTCTGTCTCTAATTAGCTTTTCTAAAGTTGCATACACAAGCTCACGGCCAGGCTGTGCCATTGCTGGGAACGCTACGGCTAATGCTCTTAGAATGGAATCCACGAAAGCTTCTTGACCTGCAGTTTTAAAGAATTTCATGAAAGAAAATATTTTACATACATTATTTATACTGAAGCATGTGCAACTTTTTCTTTTGTAACTTAATTGGGCTATATTACATTTTAGATATACTTTATACCACTTTACCACTAATAAAATGTGCAAACACTATCTTTTGATCGTCAAGTTACTTATTTGTTGGTATAGTACACAGCATTATTGTCAAAAGTACACATAAGAAAATAATTTTTGGCTAAAGGAACATTCTCAGTTCTGCATAACTTAATTCACTCGAGGCAAAAATTCAAAACCAAAAAGCGAATGACAATTTGCAATATTTTGTTACGAAAGAAATGCAACTGTATAAGATTATCTATACATGCCATGATAGGGTGTAGACATAATGAAAGAAATATAAAAGTCAAGTAGGTGGATAATGTTGTCTTGTGGTTGACAAATCATTGACCACAAAGAATTTGATTAGTGAGCAAAGTCGTCGTAGCAGTGTTGTATTATCATTTTTATCATAGAAAAGACCATTAAGTTTTTGTCTACTGCCGGATTCTTTGGCTCGGCAAGTCTCCTCAAGTTTCTGAAAACTGGTTGAACATTATGGGAGGAGGAGACCTTGATTTGAATGTGAATTTATAGTTAAAATTGGTTAAAATTATATCTCTACTGACTCGGTCTCTAATTGAAGTACCTGACTTTCAAGTGTTCGTCAAGCCAGGCGAGAAACGTAATTGCAGATCTGTACTGATCATCATTGTATAACTATAATGAATCGTAATGAAGGTAATAAAGTATCTGCGTTGCATTTGCATTTCTATTGCATGTTTCACATTTTGTTACTCAACTTCACCAGTGGAGTGGTTTTTAGTCACTTTCAATTAAACTGGGAAAAAATTGTGGTAGATGTACCGCAAGGATATTCTCTGTGTTTCTCTCCTTTATGTAGCAATCATGGTTATGTACTTCAGTTATAAACTTACCTAATCGCTGACTTGGTCGCTAATAATGTGTTTTATGTGCGTACTTTATTATAGTAATGTATTTGTAAAGACACGTATAGATTTCTGTATATTATTTTTGTACCTGTAGATGTTAATTCCAAGATCGCCCAGCATAATGAATCTGATAGAGGAGCAAACTGGCCTTGCTGAATAGGCTCTGCTATCAACTCCTCGATTTCCCCTGCAAACACACAAACAAATATTCGCAAAGTCTCAATATTCATTGTCAGCTTTATCTTCACCATTACCATGAAATACCGTTACACTTTAACTGTGCAATTCACAATTACAGACTATGAAAGCCAGAAGAAAAACACAAAACAAAATAAACAAGTGTCAAACAGATATTTCGCTAATGCTAATTCAGTTCCTGGTCTTCTGGTTGGATTCTACTTTGGCTGACTGATTAGTTTGATCCGTGCGTTCATTTCTGTCATGTCAAATCTCTAGTAGCGGTCTTCAAAAATATTACAGTACCTACTGACACAGAGCAATTTATGTTTTTTGTATATAGAAACACTTCGATAGAATTTCTATGATTTCCTCCTTATAACCAATTTCCAACCGCAACTCTAATAGCAAACAATGACGGCCAACACTCATCCGTGTTTCATGTTTCTTCCTTTCAAAGTGGAATTATCTAACTTTAGCAAAAAAAACGCAAAAAACTGAAGTTTGCTTGTGCTAACCTATTTTAGTAGGTATTTCTGTACATCCTACTTTACCCTGTAAACAGTATATTAAGTATATCACATACAAATGTAGCAGATTCTATGTATACTTGAAGTACTGAATCAAATAACCATTATGATAAATTTAACTGCTAAGTTCTACACAACATCCTGTGTTCCAATTTTAACTCACGACACATCAAATAATCCTCAGCAGCTTAATAACGCCTGTATTAAAGAAGTCATTAAACACAGATCAAATTTCTGATGTGATCTATCATTTCTTTGTAATTTAAACATTTGATGTAACCCGACACGACGCGAATAAACACAGGAACACGAAATCGCTAAACGATTTGAGTTTTTTTAATGAGAGGCAAAATGTTTTCTTTTGTTCTTATTTTCACCAGTGCATTCACTGACTATCTATGCAGGAGATTAGTAATAATCAGAACACTAATGCTCATAATATGGTCGTAATCAGTTACGCCTTTATCACAATGCACGAAAGATTCTAATCTCCTCTATTGTCTGCTTTCTCACCGTGTCATGCCGTGCATTTTCTACAGATTTGTTCTTGGATACAAAATCACTTTATCAAATCCCTTCGTTATTGAATTCATGCTGGTATTATGTCCTCTTCAATCAGCTTTGTCTTTGTTCCTTACCATTTAGCAAACATATGCATGGAACAATTGAATTCTTTAGCATATAGATTACAGGTCGTGTGTTATATGAAATGTACGAGGAGAATGTTCTTGAGACTCGACTTATAAAAGTGCAAACTGTATAAATGTAAATGTAACTACTGATAGTCAACTCGATTTTCATGATGCTTTGGCTATCTGAGTTCTACAGCAATTTTGTTTGACAACAATTTAGTTTGTCAATGTTTGACAAATATCAATAAATTCAATTAAGCAGGTAATAAATTCTTACAGTAACTTTTGTAGATTGAAAACCAATGTTTTAGACACAATGATACACAATTTGTATAAATAGGTATTATGAAGATAGTTATATGCAACTTTATAAAAAGTATGCTAATACTTATTATAAAAAGTAGCATACCAACAAATTCGAGCACAAATCCTGGAGGGTTCCGTAGCATCTTCCTGGACCAAGCCGTGCTAATAACAGTCAGGTATTGTGGGATAGAATAGACAAGTATTGTTGATGGCACAATGTAGCCCTTGTACTCCAAACTTCGAACTGCTTCACAAAGCGTTGCATTCCAATAGCATTTTAAGTTGGCTTCTCGAAATCCCTAAATTCGTAAAATTGCATTAGGTCTCACTACATAACAAGTGTAATGTTCTAAAAAATATTATTTCCTTATCCTTTTTTAAGGTAAACAAAAATTTGCACATACAAAAATCTACTATGCAAAAAGGTATCTACTCATTAGGTCTGCATACTTTCAAACTGATATAATATGCATCCAGGCTAAGACCTACTTGCAATCAGTTTGTATTACAAATTACACTGACGAGACATAGTTAATTATTCATATAATATTATATAGCAAATACATTGTTGAATCTAACTTTTATACCTAGGTGTACATAGATAATGAGTAATATTAAGGTAGAAAGTGATAAGGTAGCAATAAGTAATAATATTTGTTTTGGTTCAGACCTAACGAATGCAAAAAAGGTTTTGGAAGTTTCATAAGTGTAAGGTAAACTACATTTAAGTTGCACTACTCTGGGGGATACAAGAAACATACCAAAAAAGCAATAACAATAACAAATACACTGTGGAAAACGTAATACATACCTAGAAAAAAATGAACCCTTTTATATGGGTCGCGGATAGTGGCCTTATTTATTTTCACATTAAACAACTGCTCTTATTGCCTCGTTTGAAGGAAGCCAAATGAAATTAACATACAGTAGGTACTTTCTCTGTTAGCAGAAGAGTATAATGTATTACATCGCAATCTAAACATGCCGCAAGGGTGCCATGGTTTGATTGCTAATAATATTATTGCTCTACGTGCATATCGTTAAGAGTTAAACCTGAAAGATGATTTCCTAATATGAAAACGAAATTCATTTTAAGGGCAAGGGAAGTATATAGTGATAAGTTCTTCTATACATTAACATCCTACACACAGCAGAGAGAAATAATGATTCTGATGAATTCCATCCACGTACGTGTAATGCCTCACGAGAAAATATTCGACAGTTTCATTTCATGAGAGTGCAAAAAACGTACCTTGTACAAATACAACCCGTGCAGAGAATGATCCACTTCTGCAGAGGAAGAGCCGTCGAAAATTGCGTGGGATGTTTGCAGATATTGATTTTGATTATGGAGAGAGTTACCTAAAGCAGTTAGCAAAACATCAGATCATAACAATAATATTATTACCATCACCATCACATCATTATTCTCAACAAGATAGCGCAGAAGCCCAATAGAAATAATGTTAATGCAGTTTTTACACATAGAGTGGTATCTCTCTGCAGGCAACTTTATGCGCAATATCGTTGTATTTAATAGTCATCATCTCTCAGACTGACTGACTGACTGCAGTTATTAATTTTTCGTATTGCGCTTTACAAAATATCTTGACTAAGGTGAATCACCTGATATTATTACATGATTACTTTATACATTATACATACAAGGACTTTTTCACATTAAGAGTTAAGAAATTAAAAAGTAAAAAAGAAGTAGTTTATCATTTTGCAAAATATTTCATCATGTCAGTAGTATAAAAATACGAATTAAAACTGGTAGATTTATCACAAGTAGCGATGTGTATGTGTCAATATTAATTCTAGGCTACACAATAATGAGTAATATTTTTTATTGTTCTGCTCTGCCTTGTGAAATCAATAATTGAAACGAATTCGATTGAGAAAAAGCAGTTTTCAATAAACTGAAATGGCAATAATAAACGTTCTATGTGATTGTTGCATTAAAACAACTAGCAGGAGAGCAGAGCAATAGTCACCTTTGCTCAGTATGAAGAAAGCCATTTTAATGTACCTATCCTAATATATTATTTCTTTCATTATAATAAAACACTTCTTGTTAGTTACTTACGCAGATGCTACTACTGATAAAACATCGTTTGCTAATAAATTCTATGTACCAAGTTCCTGTTGAATTGTATATGGTCTTGGAAAAGTGTACAGTCGAAAAGCCAACGAAATAGTAAGAGTGCGTGATTACCATTGTTGAAATTACTGTTGTAAGCGAACGGAAATTGATGAGAGTGATGGTTTGCAGCAGCTGACACGAATTTAATAGCCACGCAGTCTTGAAGAAGGACCAGATATTTGCGAATGCTGTTGTTTGTGTTTGAGTTTTCATTAGAATTATTTGAGTTAGGGTCGGATGATTGCTCGAGTTGAGACGGCGTGAAGGAAAAATGACCTACATCGTCTGCAACAAGAGTTGGATTAATATTTGTTGCTGTTGCTTGTGTATGTATTATTCCTGAGGCTGACATATGTCCACTGCTATTCCCATTGCTGGCAATGACATTGTCAGTGTCCTCAAGGCCTTCTTTTTGCCGTTGCTGATGAACAAATAGTGGTGGCATATTGAAATAAATTGAATTATGTTTTCCTTATCGTGTCATCCGCAGTGAAGGTGGAAAAGCACGAAATTAGCAATTCCAACGATGATTCGAATGAATTCTCTATTCAATTCAGGTCATCAAAGCCCATGACAGAGACACGGAGAAGAGGAGTGAAAAAGTGTCTTTGATTTTATCTGTGGTGGTGTTGGTGCGATGTTCTTCTTATTGATTTGCTGTTTCTGCTTCTCTTGTTAGTTATTTTCTTCTTTCAGAACTCTGATTGAGCTGAACTCTGTAATTATAAGAAAATTGTATATAATTGATTGAGTTTCTCACATTTTCTTTCTCTCTTATCATTACTTTATGTTAAATGTATATGCTTGTTGCAATTGCAATCGTACCTAGTAGTAGTAGTACGTGCATATCTACTTCTGCATGCGGATTTTCATGCAAATAATAATATACGTATAAATACATACTAACTAGTTAAATTGTATAGTAGAGCTGTAAACATCAGAGAATACAAATGCGATGATAAAAAGAATCTTACTCTTACGTAGGTGTTGTAGTACACTTACGTGTAGTACGTGTAGTACCTCAACTTATTCTCGTACAACTATACAACTATTACCATACCACGCTATACAATAGTACATACATGTGAATCATCAATGAGAGAATTTCTCTTTCCTTTTTTTACTTTCGTCTCCTACCTCGTCTCGTAATAGTGCTTAATGACAGCAGTAGAAGCGGTAGCTGTATCCTTACTGTTATTTCATTAGCCTATACAATCATTTTATCTTGCAGATTCATTCAATGACCATTTGTTTACGCTGACCATGTACTTATATAGAGATATTGATTACTGTCGATCACATAAGATTTTAAAAATTGCACACTACACAATAATACTATATAATATTCGTAGAGGTCCATCTAAAGCATAGTAAGTTGTTATTTTCCCACGCTCACAGTCTTTAACAATCTCTTACGAGTATGCAAACACCAGATATCCTCAAACAGATCAACATTGGCCATTTTCAAGTGATAAGATCACTAAAGTGTAAATTCACTACTAGTAGTGTAAGCAGTTTATTTTATAGGTACCACAAATTGTGAGTATTATTATGTTATTGTAGCTCTTTTGCAGTTACTGTTGCCATTTGAATAAAGAAAAGAATATACAGAGCCTGTTGCAATATTCTCAAACCGGCTATACATACGCGTACGGCTATACTATATAGAGAGTAGAGTAGGGAGTTAGTCGAGTCTTTCTGCTTTCTGCACTTATGAATTAAGTTGCAAATATTCTGCGCATCAGATGTAGCACCACCACCAC
>JABASD010000159.1:0-111898 GCA_019776165.1 Pogonognathellus flavescens
AGTAGTGGTGAGCATAGATGTGGTTAGTAATGGTGGAAATATATCAATTATCAGACAGGCTTCTTCGCTACTACATTGCACTGGTTTGCAGTGGTTTATTACACATGACTTCGAGACTGCGAAAGTGAGAAATAAGTAGTTTGCATGACTCAAGTATAGATTTAGCAGATGATCAGAACATTATAATGGCAGTTCAAAGGAGTCTGCATTAAAAATAAGCCATTTAAATATTACATGAAGAATGAAACAACGAAATTGCTAGCTGAATTGCTACGAAAAATCGTCAGTAGATGGTTTTGCAGACTGACAATCAGAGCCCGAGTTTTCTCCTTGATTCTCAGTCTGAGACTGATCAACTGAGAAGTGCTTCGTGCGTACCGCTAATATCAAACAAAAGATACATAATATGGATAGATAAAAATGATTCACTATGGCCTCAGATGGGTTTATTCTGCTGCCTCCTGCCGACTCCAATAGCGAAATACGCCTAGGCTCTTTATGTCAAACCTGCATAAATATTGCACAATATTCCCCTAAACCAAACCACTTGTAATAATAATTGGTTTCTACTCACAAAGTAATGCTAATTCAACAAGCCACAATAATTATGTAATAACTTTTAAGAAATTCATAAAAGGCTTAACTACAGCTAATATATGATTATGTGGTTCAAGGATTACAATTTTGAAATACTGACGGATGTAGTAAAAAAACAGAACGGCATGACAAAGTAAAACCAACGCGGGTGTAAAACACTACTAACGATAAGAATAGTGGCTCATTAAATAACTAGAGCATGTTAATCGATTTTAATGTTTCTACACAGCTTCTATAAGTGAACACATTTTCTATTGCACTTTCGGATTGACAGAAAGTTTGTAATTTGCTGCGGCTATATTTAAAGTCTTAAGTTGTTATATGAAGTTCTCAGTTGCTTCATAGCAGCCAAAACTATAAAGATACGGTGGACTTTGTGTCATTGTGTCATGAAACATTGATTTTTGACATATTTTTGAGTCGATTGGGGTAACTGGATGCCAGGAACCAAGTACGACATTTATACAGTGTATAAATTAGAGTGCATGTTAGGTAGGAGGTCATCTAACGATGTTGCATAAGCTGTCCAACATACAATCATATAAAATTGATTGAACCAAATGTAGTGTACCATGTTTCGATAGTTCACCAGCAAAGAACATGTAAAATAATAAATGACATAAAATAAAAATACGGGAATATTTTTTTGCAGGCAAAATATTAATTATCGGAGCTTTGGTGGCAGCTCTACTAGTTCTTCTTGTGTGCAGCTTGGTTATTTGCGCTGTCCTTGGAAACCGCCGCCGTAATCTTCCACCTGTTATCGCCCAACCCTCCCTGAGACGCATTACTTCGGAAGAAAAAATTGAATTGAATCATTTGCGACCAAATGGGCAAAACGGAGGTGGGAACGTACCTCTGATGGGAAACAACCATCGACAATGCAATCACACTCATGCCAATAACGTGTTGGGAGGGAGAAATGGGAGTGACGACGAGGATTCTGCAATGGAGGGAAATAATATGTTGCAAGGAAGAGTGGCAGGAAGAAGACAGAATGGCGTTGATAATGTGGTGGTGCGTGGCAGAGACGGCGACTACCGAGCTGTACCCACAGCAGACCCTGATGACTGCAACGATATGGATGACGATCATTCCGATTCGGATGGACTTCACCAATCTGACGAAGAGCACAGTAGTGACGACGTAGATGGGATTCATGTAGCTAGATCTTCCAGAAGTCGTAATAATAATCTTTGTCGTCGAGCTTTAAATGCCAAAAGGAATTCTGGAGCCCCTCCTCCTCTTCCTTCGGGCAGAATGGCTTCTTCGGAAACAATGCCCTCCAACTCTCGAGCTTCAGAATCTTTCCAATTAGTTGCTGGGGGAGTAGCAAATCAACATCCTCATGGCAATCCTTCCTCGTCTTACACAGCATCTAGAGGGGCATCTTCAAGGAATTGTTCTTCTACTCTGACAAGGGTTATGGGACAGTCACAGGGAACACGGCCAACAGAGTCAGATAGATACTCGGAATTGCTTAATGACAATATGCCTGCTACTTCGAATTTTGCCAGTTTACCTCGTTCTTCTGCTGCGAGAAATCACGATCCGTAAGTTCATTTGTTATAATCGAAAAACGATTAGCAGCACTCATTGTTTCAGTTTTTTGTTGGGCTTTTCCTTTTTTGTTTTGTAGTGCTTCTCACTCTTGCTGTATTTAGGTTGTTGATATTATGTTAAAGTGAGCATAGTGCATAAAAACGCGTACCCTCATTTCTAGCCAAATGCTCAGTGCACAGACGTACGACACAAAAGTAATAAACAAAATGACGAAAGGATTGTGTAGTCGCTTGTTTCTTGTGTGATTATCTGTACCTGTCTGCAGTTTGTATTGGAGTTGTGGACGGTGATGTTGTTGTTTTTAGTATAGGAAAAATTCGATGAGTATCAGTTATAGAAATACGTACCAGGACCTAATAAAATAAAGCATTCACCATGGCTTCGTCTTTATGTCGCCTGTCTTACTCACACAATAGTCAGTTCGGTTACAAAGAGACGGAGAAGTTTGTCAGAACGAGCAGTTTTTCTTATGGCGGAACCAACTAGAGTCACCACAATTCATTGTTGTAAGACGAAAGCAATGTTCTATTCGTTTCGTAATAGTACAGCGGCTTCGCAAAGCACCTATATACTACAAGGCATTCAATCTCTTTGATCTATAGCATCATAACTGCCATTAGATTTATTCTGTAGACAAGTCAACCACGCTGTTTTTCACTCGCTCCTTTTCATTTTCATGGCTTTACGTGTATTCGGGATAGACTGTCGAATAGCAAAATGGCTTGTTGGCACCAGTCTCCATCTTCACAACAAGTAAGTTTGGCGACACTGGCTATGAAACCAAACCAGGGAGCAAAAAATACAGAACTTCCTAAACAACAAAACCCCATTTTGTAGCTCTTCTGTTTTATTCTGTATTAACTAAATAACTTGTATATTAATATAAATGTAATAATAGTCAGTGAGGAATCTTGAAATACTATTACAGACACTACTGAATACTGAATAGCAAAATTAGCTTACAAAGCATCGATAGTACGTGGCAACTTATTTTTACTCATTTACTTACTAAAAGTAGTCCATATTAATTAAACTTCATTCCATCCGTAGCAATATTTATACTGCTCTTATGTTTTGTACACACTTAATTTCCAATTACTGTTACCATCTGTTACTTTCTGTCATTTAAAAAATATTATTTACCCAAATTTTAATTTTTTATTTCATATTCCACACATTTATTTTTAATAACATTCTGAAGTACAGTATGAAATACAGTACAGAAGTACAGTACAGTACGTACAGTATACGTATTCACTATTCACGCTAATCCGGTAACATTTTGTAGATGTAACAGTGAAAGTTGTACATAAATACTGTGGACGCTATTGCTAAACCTGTAAAAATATATTTCTGATGGTTTCATAAGGCAGTTATTAATATTTCGTACTAGACGGATTATCAGAGTTACTTTTATATTACAAATTACAATCATCGGACCGGACCACATTACGTCACAGTCGAAATAGCAAAATCAATATGGTTTTACGACAATTTCGCAATGTCATATTTCTTAGTGTAATTGTGTAATTCATATCTGAGATACGCATACGATTTAGTTTTAGTGAACTAATAATATACTATCTTACTATTTTTGGCGTATACGGTCACTTTTGTAGAACACAGTACAAATGAAAAAAAAACATCGTAAGATTGAATGAGGAGTAAAAAAGTATTGTGTATCGAAATATTATTTAAACTATCAATTTGCTATACACTTTATTTAAATCGGATCATCTCGGGGCACACGTAAACTGAAAAGTACTTTTACATTGAAGATGTGCGATTTTTTTAACAGTATGTTTCATCATTGCATATTCCCGGAATTCCTTCCACATGCGACACAACTCTTTATGCACTTCCGTCTCTCGTTTGAATGATTGTAGGGCCAATTGGTGGAGGGACGTAGTTTTTCATCACTGTATAGACACTTAATAAAATTCTTTCCGAAAAATAGACTTCTTTTCCCAGTTCCAAAATATGATGCACGTGGTGCGATTACTCCTTGGATAGTTTAGTGTGGCGTGAAAACAGCTATTTGACAATACCCGTTTCCATTCTTCTGTGTACACACCTACCACCTATGATGTGCTACTTATCTTTGGTTTGGCTTAACTGCTTAGGCAGATCCGAAGAGAGACAACGGTGGTGTAACTGTGCGTAATAACAGTGTAATATGGGGACATGGAAAAAGTTTTGCTCGTCGTGTGCTAGCATTTCCACCAATATTCATTGAGACTGATTCTGTGAGACCTAGACCTCCGTTCCGTACGTGTCTACTGTGTGTATTCCCAACCCATTCAATACTACGCACAAACATCATTATTCTTACAAGGATTTACCAGAGTGTCACAAGGACATATACATTGCATTTTTTTCATCTGAACGTTCAATTTCACGCTAATCTTTTCCGGCGAGAATCGAGCTTTTTATTTGATTCATTGTGCTTTGTTTCTTTGCTTGGACAAGACCCATTTCACATGTCACACAAGTTTAACGTACTTTGCCTCCAGGGACAATAGAAAAGATGTGATAAGGTAGAATGCGTGAACAAAAACTACAAATGTAGCAAGTGAAGCAAAAGTTTTTCAAAATCGTGTTGGAGACATTACGATAATTTTGTACAGCCTGAGATCATAAAGATAATATTATTGTCATAGTTTTAGTTTCGTTATGGAACCAGTTGATCTCTTATATTCCCTTAATTGTGACCGTCGTAGTCATAAAGACCCGTAATAACATCAATAATTGAAATACCTACAAAAATATTGTTACCGGTTGACACGCAACGCACTGGCAGAAATAAGACAGTATATGACTATAATTTGTATTACACTTCTTTCGATAAACATTTTGCATTCGAATGAATTCACACGGTTAATAGCATTTCGGTAAGGAGACATTTCTTTTGTGTAGGAATTCAGGAATAGAATCACAAAGGCAAGGTGAGACCCATTTGATACTGTTATCAAATACTGTTACATGGTTGAAATGGTGCAGACTGAAACAACCGGATGTTAAGTAGAGATAGCAGACAAATAAAGTCTTTCCATATTACAGTAGAATTAAATGACCGGATCTATAATTTAGTTGTCGTAGGCATTAGGCACGTTTATATATTGATATTTTTGTTTTAATTTTTTGCAATATATACAGAAAATAATATCCTTTGACATTTAGCCATTTGCCTATATATACAGTAAAATATGGCCATTCTGTCTTGGTTCCGAAAGGTAAAATTGAATTTGTTTTTATACGTAAAGCATTGGGGCAAAATTAACCATGTTTTTATTTCAATGTGCCATTGTGATTATTGTCTCATTTTACAATCAGTTTCGATTTCGTCTCTAAAAACAAGTATATTATTGTACTCCTTTTTCTCTCTAGTGAGTTGCAGTGAGGCTGATAGTTTAAAATATAAATTTTGTTATAAATTATCACATCTTGACAAGTTTTTCAACGGTACAATGGAAATATTATATTACTTAAGTAATCGTATTAAATTCATCTGTTCGTTGCATTGACATAAAGACTGAAGCTTAAAAACTTAGTTTTTCGATTTCCACATTTTGGTCTTATGAATTCTAGAACTCTCGCTACGGCTATGAACATTAGTGCAGTACAGTTCATGCAAACAGTTCATGATCGGGGGATTTTTTATTTTCGTGAATAGGTGAAAGCCAGAGCCTTTATTATACATATCATACCTTATGGTCCATGGCAGTAATACTTTTACTGTTATTGTTATGTTCTTTGTCTGTCGCTGTTATTTTTTTGTGTAATGTTGTAATAGTCGTCGGTATTGGTACTTTCTCTGTTATGTGTATTGTGCATAACTTATCATAACGATAAACGTATCGTGCACAATACAAACGTACACAACATTATTATTTCCCATTTTGTCGGTCATGGCTTCTCGCTGTAGCTATGCAATGGTATAAAATAATAATATTCTTCATTCTACAAGTCTGTATTTCTACTTCCAGATATGAAAAGAATTGTATAATTTTCTATATAGAAGCATTTCAGTGACAAATAATGTGGGCGATAACGACGACAGGAAATCAACTGTTGTTAGGAGTTCATTGACATTACAATCACAAGCTTTCCGGCTTGAGCAGTGCTGCGACATATTTGTTCGCCGCATATCTTCAGTTTGAAAAATACGGTTTCCCTATGTGAAAGTATTGAACGCTATGTCCTATGTCGTAGAATATTATTTAAAACTGTAGAAATTTTCATGCTCTTAAGGAATTACACAAAATATTATTATACTGAAATGAAATAAATGGACACTGGGTCGAAATAAGTACGTCATGTTGTACTTAACTTGATTGTATTTAAAGATGACAGAAGTCAAGATAATGCTTCCTAAAATGTGCTTTTGTTTTAAGAAGCTTGTATCCTTTTGCTGATTCCTAATATTATTACCTTTTTGCTTAAAGCCCCAAATCGGATTTGTATTCTGTAAATGTTTTTGCTTCCTTAAGAGAACAAAATTAAATTCTTTTTATAGCTGAAACTATATATGTAAACGGATTTACAATAAATGTTTTTTAATGATATTTGCAGTCGGATATTCTCCGGAAACTATTTTCACCGAAGAATGAACTCGGAGAGTCAGTCTCCCCTTTTAAGTCGTTCGTATGGGAATTCTTCGGAGAGGATGTCAACCAGTGGTTTTTCAATGCTCAGTAACAGCAGTAATGATTCTCCATATTCTTCCATGTACCAAACATACGACCAGCCTGGTGTTCACTCGTATTCACAAAATCCACCCTCACAAGAGCCTCTGCAGCCTCAGATGTCTCACACAATGCACTCTGTCCAGGCAATTCAACACCCGGTTCATTCTCCTGCTTCGCACCAACCCCAAAATCATGTGCCCCAAACCGTTTCCCCCGGCCAACCTAAACGTCAAAGAAAACACTTTCCGCCATATCCCTCCTCCCCACCAACACACCCATACCAAACACAAACGCACAATCCTACTGAACCCGTTCCAGGTTGCTCTCGCCAATTTTACAATAACGTTCCTGGTACTTCAAACCAACCTTCGTGTTCAAATGGTTTTCCTAGTGGAAGACAAACTCAACAACGCTCCAAATACAATCCTTACCACCGACTAAGTATGCCAACATCACCCGTTCACGAAAATCGTAGCAATGGATTGTCACATCATCACAGCTACGACAATTCCATGGCAGCAGGACACGACCCTGAAGATCGAAGGCATAGAAAATCACCGTATGATCATCATGCAAAGCAACTTGCTGCTTTTCTTGAAGATTATCGAAATCTTCAGATGGAGTTGATTCGTATGAGCGAAAGTTTAGGCGAGGAATCGATTCCCCGACCGAGCAGTTCTCGTGACCTTGCTGCACAAAACCGGCGTCGAAATTCCACAGACAATGCTTATAATTTTGGTGGTGGTGCAATGGCTCAGTCTGGAAATTCTAATTCTGCACACACTGTTACACGTGCCAATGTTAATGATGTTGCTTCCGGTTCCAGTGGTTCTTTTAATGTAAATGATGCTGCGAATGCAACGAGAGGCGGTGTCGTCATTAATAGTACAAATGGTGCTGGCCTGCCAGGAAACTCATTGTCCGGAACGGCAAGGCACAGCATCCATTCCTTTCAAACCTCCGGTGATGTGGATTATCCATCCACTTCGCGGGGTGGACATATTCTAGGAGGTACTGTGCCAAATACTCACATTGCTCATCCTCGGCATCCTTCAGCAACCTACATTAACAACTCTCAACAACAGCAACAGCGTCCTAATCCTAACTCTTCTTATTCTTATTCCTTACAAAATCAACATCCTTCTTCTTCAACCTCCTTTAATTTCGAGCAAAGGCATCCTTCTCAGCCTGCAGCGACATTACCAAGTTATAATGTAGATCGAGAAAACGCTTCCACGTCCTCACAAGTCCTCAACTTGGATCAACACCAATCCTCTTCCCCTTACGCTTCGAACTCTTCCCAAAGCCAACAGCAGCAACAGCAGCAGCAACAACAACAACTCAAGTCCATACTCAAAAACCCTTCGAATAATAACTACATGCCATGATAAATTATTGGTGGCAGAAACTGAATGCATTTATCAAACTTTCGATTACTGTCTTATATTATGTAGTTACTAGTACTAACCGTAATTAAAAGTGTGAGATTGAATGTTGACATTCTAATCATCATTGTACACACTCGTCAGCCCGATCTATTTTGAGATACCAATCGGCAAAAGTTTATTACGTATCCAAGTAAACTTTAATAAATTATGATATTCATGAACTAATAATAATGATGGCTATAATATGTATCTCGAATTAATTCATGCTCGCATGTGCATTAAAGAACGTGTCTAGATTTTAGTCTTAATTAAGTAAAACTATCTTACAGTGAGATTGTACAAGTAGGAGTAGGAGGCTTGGGGTTACACATTTAATTGATTATAGTTATACATTATCTAAGAATAATCAAAAGTAATCTTTAATATTACATAATATAACATGCTAACCAAAACGTATCTTACCTCTGTAGTTAGTTTGTACGGATTGCGTTAATTGCGTAAAATAAACTTAATGAAGTTTTAAGATAGACATGTTATTAAAATACTTCTACGTAAGTTAGAGCATCCTATATTACCTACATAATACAAATAGTGTAGTATATTTAAGTAGTTACTGTAATAATAAATACATTTGCTACCTGATATAATGTGATTGTTCATGGGATGACAGTTAATCAATGTGGAAATTGTATGAATGGGTGTTGTAAATCTAGTATTGGTTAATAAATATGATCAGTTGTGAAAATTTTCTTTATCCGTACTGTAATCATAAAAATGCATGATTTTGTGAACCCAGATGCTCTTAAACTCTTACTGCTATGACTAGAAACAGCAAAAAATTTCATCTGATTCCTTTTTTTTACAACTGCAACATTAATATTCCTAATGAGGTTATGGCTATAAATTGTTGATTGCAATGAGCGAAAATCTTACACAAAAAGAACAGTTTCATACATTAACTATAAATGATTTGAGAAAAGTCTCATTCATGATTACCGGTGAACTACTACTTTATCATGATTGTGAATTATGTTATTGGAAAGACTGACATTAATCAATTTTACTGATTATAAGATAAAGTGTGACTAAAAATTTGATAGGCCAAAATAACTTGATCTGCAAGAAAGCGAATCAATGTGAAAACCTATTTACAATGAATTTATGAAAATAAAACGAATCATAATTCACAAGTAGGCAGACAAAAAGCACACTCTTATTCGTGTCAATTCATTTTTACCAGAAACGAGCATAATTGTCTAGTGAGAAAAACATTTCCTTGCATTACGAAGTTGCGTTAAATGCACAAATTAATACTATGTTAGTACAAACTTTTAAGTATAACTTATATAAATACAGTTGCAGTGGTACCTTTAGTATTCAATGAGAAGATTTCTAACTATGTTTAAGGAAGGAAACAATCATCAGAGTAATACAGAAAAATGAGAAATTATATAAATACAGTTTCAATGGAAGCTTTAGTATTCAATCAAGTAGATTTCTAACTATGCTTAAGGAAGGAAACAATCATCAGAGTAATATAGAAAAATGAGAAACACAACACCTACTAACAATGGAATCAAACAGTGAGATGCCAATATAATGGAAATACATAAATGAATAGATTAAAAAATCATAATTATACTCAAAAATAAGAAGCACAACATCTGCCAACAAAGTAATCGAACGTGTGTCAATACAATGGAAGTATATAAATGAATAGGTTAAAAATCATAAATATATGCAAATCTTACAAAATTATTAGCAGAAATATGATAAATTTCAAAATTCTTACAATTACTTCAGTACACTACTGTCTTTTGACGGGTAGAGTTGACTACTTTACTTTACAGCCATTTGCAATGCAACTATGAATAACCTTTCAGTTCAAAGAGTTTACCAATGACATTCGAGATTAAGTAGTTGGTATGATATTATTAATTTCAATTTCCTTAAATTATACTAATACTAAACTGTTAGATAACACCAACTTTGGCTTAAATGTCCTACATTGTAGAGACCAAGACAACGAGAATTTTGTCCTTAATAGTAACTACGTATACTGTAACACTACTTACATACAAATTACAAAGGCAGTGACAGAGCTCATATTTCCTCTTGCAAGCAGATACACGAGAAAGAACCCTCCAAAAGGATTGCTATGCTCATTTCCTCTTTCCTTTCCCCAAGGTTCCCAAAGACAAAGTGTGATGAGAACCTGACAATTGCTGAGTTTGGAATTGAATTTTTAATCTATGAAACTCTCCAATTTCGTCTTCCAAATGTTTTTGAACCTCTTCGAGTCGCTTCTTTTCTTTCCCATTTTCGTCTTTCATTTGGTCAAATTTGGCATGTAGCTACATCAAACAATACATATATAGCAGTTAACAAAATAACCAACGTATTTCTACGTATTTCAGTATTTATTAATTTCTACCTCTCTCTCCGCCTCTTTAAGCTGAGATTCCTTTTCCTTGACACGTTGGATGAATTGCTGTTTCATTTCCTCCTCTTTTTGTTGAAGTTCCTGCTGATGTAACATCATCTTTTTTTCACAAGTTTGCTGGAAACTCATTGGCTTATTATCAGAATCGACATCACTGAATCCCATCTGTCAATAGCAATGAAAAAACCATACAGAAACTTTCATAGTCAAATGATTTTAAAGAAAAATGTTATGAGACAGTACTTGCTCCAATCGGGTCTTGCGATATAACTCATAATGTCTGGCATGTGTTTGTTCTCTCATGTCCTCCATATTAGTCCGAATCAACATTTCGCGAAGTTTTACAAAGTCGCAATGAGTTTCGTTTTCAACTAAGTTGTAATTTAAATGGCAAAATGAATTAATATTTATATTAGTATTATTGTCAACAATTTATTAAGAGTAGATTAAACTAATTACGCATTTAAGAAATATTATTTGCAATTATACAAATTATACATCATTTTAGGTAGTTTTTACATATTTGGCGACAGTGAAATACGAAATGTTCCAAAAGTTCAAAAACCACCAAATAGTTAGTTTAATTATATCAGAATAAAACGTTAAGATTTGACTTCACATTGTCAACATCACAAAAACTAGTGCTGTTGAAATCCTCGGATTTTACGAAAAACTTTTTGTGACAATTAACATTGTGTAGTGAATCTTTTTGGGTTTAATATTAATCAAGAGGAATAAGGTACTATAATGACAACGACTTGAGTTGGAAATACAAACCTTGAACTGTGCCCCAAGGATATTGCCTAGCTCGCATCATTTTGTTTCCAACCCGTACAAAATCGCTGCTGCCAACTACAGCAAATGGAAGATGCCCGTTCATGGAAGTATTGACCTCCGAAACACTTTCGTCGTCAGTAGGAAACTGATAAATCTTAACTCCGTTGGAAGAGAGCTCACTTATAATTTTTTCCTTAAAAGTAAAGAAGTTAGGTTTACGCCAAGATTGAAAATCACAAAGAATGTTGGACTGGTAATGGACTTAGTAATTAAAGAAAAATTAGTGTGCAATATTTATTGCTAAAACCTTGAATTTCTGAAGTTCATTTTTGGAAATCGTATCAGCTTTAGCAATTATCGGAATGATGTTGACTTTGCTATCCAACTTCTTCATGCATACTAAATCAATGGACTTCAATCTGAGAAATGTACAAACAGCAATTGCATAAAAAATTCCGTTGCGTTACACTGTGCACGTTATTCTTTATCCAATATTTATTAATATTACCCGTGACCAGTTGGACAAATAAAATATAAGCACGCATGAATCCGAGAATCGTGATAAAGGGAAAGACACCGCTTAATCTTTAGTTCTTCTTGAAGGTAGGCTTCAAATTGTGCATCGATGTAGTCAACAATTGATTTAAAACTGTCTTGCTTATTGATTTGATCACCATATCCAACCGTGTCTACTATGGTCAGCTGAAAATTCAAATTAACAATTACGTTGGCTATTTAATACGATGATATGAAAGACCATGAAATATAAATTAAAGACAGAAATATCAATATGTTTTGCTATGTAAATATTAACCTTCATTTGCACATTACTCTCCTGCAATTCATAAGTGTGGGATTTCAGTTTAACCGAACTCAAATTATGAGGGCTGGGTACAGAGTCAAAATTGGTGTTGAACAATGAGTCCATCATTGTTGACTTTCCCACACCAGTCTCACCTGTTTCAAATTAAAAGACAGTTTGAAATTGTTAAATTATGTATTGTTGGGTACACAAAAGCCTTTTTAAACGAGGGTTGCAAAATTATCTGATTTCTGGCCACACTTTAATCAACCAAAAATATTTATCAAGTGATTGAGTTAGAGTTACTACTGACACAAATAACTAATAATAGCTATACGAACACTAAATACTGAATCATCAGTAATTGACAGTAATCACGACATTATGCTGCATTGCTACATATAACATCATAAAAGATATATTATCAGTTCCATATTTAACACAATTATAATGTATATAATTAATAATATGTACATATTATACTCTGAAAATTTCAGCAGTTTTATCTTTTGTCTGAAATGGCTAATATTTCGTCTATTTTAAAGACAACTTTGCAATATTTGTTAATTAGTAAAATCGTAAATATAAATCAATATAAATGATGTCCTTACCAATACAAAGGATATTGAATATAAATCCTTTCTGCACCGATTTATTGACCAACTGATCTGGTAAGCTGTCGAACCCCACATGACCAGACAGTTGTAAATTTCGTACTTTATCCAACATTTTCAGCTAAGTACGTAGGATGATAACTAGAACGACAAAAACAAAAGCTGTTCAAAACAACAATAACAAATTAGGTCGATCCTTACAAAAGATATTACAACCGATTCAACCAATAATTAGCTTCTGTAATACGAAATAAGAAGTATCGATCTCCCGTTACACATTCAACATTTAACATTGGCTAATGATGAATGATGTACTTCACAAACAACAAAAGGTCATCCAAAATCAGCCCATGTTGTTGGTTGTTGTTGTTAATGGCTTACGCCTGGAATGTTGAATGTATAATAACGAGTTTAATATCGGAATAAACTATTGACAAATTTTGTATTTTTTTAAATAACTAAATATCTTTCCATCAGTTGTTAGTTCGTTCCTAAAACTACCTATTCAAACTATGAACAAATAATTACAACAATTTTGCTGAGAAAAACCACATTATTTTAGTTACCTGCAACTCCGATCCGATCGACAAAAATTCCAAGTTACTAATCAAGAAGTAGCTGCAATTCAACTATGTTGCAAATAAGTGCAATACCGAACAATACAGCCTGTAATTAAAGAAGAACAGCAAATAGAAAATAGTCAACGGCTTTCGATTTTCAATTATTGTCTGTTACTACACTACTTATGACTGTTGTGACTTAATAAATGAAATAGTAAATTATTACCTTTATTGGTCTCAAAACCAACTTTCAAATAGATTATCCACACTCTCCGATAATTGACAATTTTGATCCGTTTTATTCCTGCTCAAACTAAGTAATAATTAAATAATAAAGAACGACATATAAATACAGAACTGCAGTATAATATGATTCATGGACTATGGGCGTAGCGCCTTTTCTTCATACTGCACACTGCACTGCACTGTTCCTACCAAACGCAAACCAAGTATCAATATGAATGAGGTATGGTTGTGTTACTTGTGTTGTGTTTGTGCATACATCTTCTTATGCCTCTCACTCTGTCTATCCCTTCTCAGCCTTCTCTAATAAAGTCAAACGACTACTGCGACACGGCATACACGGTTACTCACAATCAGCACAGGGCAAAAGATCTGGCCATTCGGCCCAGCTGCCAAACCCAAAATATCTCTGTTCTCTGTATTTCACCCTTGGTGGGCAGATACAGAGACCATCAGAGACCACCATGCAGCCAGGAAACCAAAAACCCTTGTGTTTTTCACGAAAAACCATAACCCAGTGGGTTTTTGTACTTTTTGGGTTTCTGGTTTTTCATTCACTGTATTTTTCAGGAAATTCAAACTAGTAAAGCAAGATTTAACAAATAAAATTAGTTATTCATGTTCTTTTTAATTATTAGACTAATATTAGATTAGGTTATTCAGACAATATTATATAGGAAAAGTTATAATGAAAGCAAAAACAATGATCAATTTGATTAAATATTGCTCATTTTAATATAATTTTGTACTTTAGCGCGAAATTAAAAACACAAAAACCAAAAACCTAGGTTTTTGCAATTTTTTGCTACCCAAAAACCCAACAAAAAGTAAAACCCAGCTTTTTGTGTACCAGGTTTCCTGCAACTAAAATAAAAAATGTAGAGTTGCGGGGGCGAACTCAAACAAACGTTGTAATGACCTACTGATTCATTGAATTAAATGTAATAACTCATTTCCTTTCAGTTTGACATAATATATTGAAATTGGTCATTGGTCCATCCTGGTCTTGCCAGGAGGTCACTATGTCACATATAATATTTGTTACTTCAATTTCAATGGCTCGACCTGGTCGTGTACGTTAACACTAACGACCACTTTAGCCTTTTATTCAGTCAATTATTAGCATTATTTTTATTTTTGTGGATTAACTAAAGTACTTATATTATTACGCTTAAAGTCCGAAAATCCGTATGATTCCAAGAAGTTACTTGAAATCCAATGGCTCTATTGAGGTCATCAATACATAGAAGGCTAACTGGATTTGGGTTTGAGATGAGACATTCTAGCGATCCTTGCTCTGTACAAAACCAAGGAGATCTAGTTTTTGAAATTTTTATTAAATCAAGGGAATTTCAACAGTTGTCAAAATGCACTTACATTTTACTTTGGAATATTTTGAACGATAAAAAATATATAAAAGAATATGTATTTGGTTGGTTTTCGCGCACTTTTGCGATTTGAATTGTTTAGATGGTTAAAAGTATGCCAGCTTCCCATTATTTCCTTTTCCAATTAATTTTAAAATAAAAAAAATCTGCGTAATTTATGATTATTTAAAAAAATACTAATGACCGGCGACTCGTAGCGACTTCAGAGATATCGAATATTCAAAATTTTGATTACTAGCTGAGTTACCCGTCACAACAAACGCCACTACAATTAATGTGATTTGCCTGCACTTAGACAAACAGACACGGACCCACTAATTATAGTATTAGTATAGAGTTTTTTACACAAATTCATGAAAATGACCCAAAATGACCTAATTGCAAGTCAAAGATGATGATACAACTTTTAAATACATTTAAGTGCATTTGCAATGCGATAATATTAAAGTCGCAAAATCCTTAAAAGAAATTAGTGTGATATGCAAAGATAAGTCAATTCTCAACCAATTCCAAGATCAGTCAGTGCCCCACCGGACCAGCCCAAGGATTAACTTCAGCTAGAGCCCACATCTGACAAAACATCAGCCTATTCATTTGTAGCCGAGCAGAGAGTAGAGTAGATACACAATATAGTACCATCAACCATGTATTAATATTGTGTATGTGTGATATGTTTTTTCGTTCTCACTGGACATATCATACATGTATGTAGGCACTATAAGATTAAATTATGATGCAAACTAAATTGTGTTGTATTGTAATAGTAAGCTAAAAATCAGAAGAGTAAAAAGTATAAACAATACATAAATCCAACTTAAATGTAGGCTATAAGTAAGACCGAACTTGGAGCCCACATTTATGGTTCACTCTATAGCGATTAGAGAGCACTCACAATTTCTATGCGCACTGACATACAGCCAGATAGGAAATGGAGAGGCATAAAGACCTCGCACCATAATTTTTCCAAACTAATCTTGACGGATGAAGGATTTGACCGATTCACCCCATGAACTTGGTTTGTCAATGTACCGCGGGAATACGTTTACAAAATTTGAAGCCATGATCTGAAACCGTTCTTGAATCTTCGTGCATCCCGACAGACGGAAACAAGATAAGTGTTGCAGTATACACGCTTGCGTAGAGCAATAGTGCTAATACGTACGTAAGATCTCACTCCTCACAATTAAAAGTCATAAAATACCCACGCCCATGGATTTTTGGTGTATTGGGTTTTTCACAGCCCGAAAAAAGCATTAATAAATTTCAAATCTCACGGTATTTTTTCTATACATCGTTCACTTCTGTTTATAGTAAATAGAACAATTATTTAAAAAATATTAGAATTAATATTGTACATAAAAATGAACAAAATTTTATACAAATTTAAGTAAATAAAACATAACCATTTAACTTTAGAGCGGTTTGCACCCACAACTACACCCCACTGTCCCACTTGGATGGGTTGGGTTCATCATTTTTTAAATCGCGTTTTGGGTACCTATTTAGGTTCCTGCATTCAGTCCACCATGCTACATCAAAATCTGCGAACTCCCCAATAACTAATAACTACTGCCCTGTTCAATTTTTAGAATCCGCTTATGTCTTGTATAATAATGAATTGTTAAATTATAACAAATATAATTAAGTACCGTCAGCGTAAGTCAGCCAATCCTAACGGACAGTACTTAATCAACCTAACGTAAAGACATGTATTAGTAAGACCAAACCAGGAGGCAAAGTGCTGCGACTGCGAGACAAAGTTATCCTCGCAGACAGACAGTCAGACAGACTGGTTAGTGATTCGCATGAAGATCTTACATGTCCGGTCTTAATAATGTTGTCTGTCCACTGACCACTGCAAGCGAGAGTGAGACCAGTGAGATAATATCAGATCAGAACAGATCTTCCAAAAGTGCAAGCCAAGGTACTCTGTTCAACAAGACCGTATCTAGGATTGAAATCTGGGGAATCAGGGAGGGCATCAGGTAACAAAAAGTAATTAATTGCGGCCTTCAACTGCAATACTGCAAACAACCCAATTATTCGGAATCTGAGAGGGGAGGGGAAACACGTTCCCTAATGCAGATACGCCCTTGCTGTGCAGTGTGTTCTATCCGATCCGCTGTCCCAAACATGACATGCTTTGCTTACACTTTTGCACTTACTTACTTTTGCTATACATATACATGGCGCAAGTTTAGAAGTATATATTCATTCTTCACAGCTACTGAGTGAGCTACTGCTTTGATAAGACTATAACGAAAGCTATTGATAGTGACTATAGCAGATTCTGGATTTAGCACCGTTTAATTTTGGTACATCAACAAACGCCAAGTATTTCTCGGGTTGCACACGTCTACTCTCGAGCCGATTCTCGATTATAAGACCGAGAAACAACGACAAGAAAATAGCCAGCCGTCTCAAAAAAGCGAATTGATACGAATAGCCGACGGGAGCACATAACAAAATAATATTATATTATTTTTAAATGCAATTGTTGTACGTAATAATAATAATTAGGCAACTATTTTTGTTTTGAAGTACGCCATGGTAATACTGCCTGCATAGTCTGGTCCCATTGCGCGGTGGTACATTGTGGTACCATAGCTTTGGTGTTACTAATAATACGCTCGCATCAAGCTTCGTTTAATGCCGTAATAGCTAAGCTTTTTTGCAAACGACAGCAAAAATTGTCTTAATGCTGTTATTGTTTACCACTACTTCCGTTAATAATTTTAAACCAGCAATAAATTGTTAGCGTGGTTTTTTATATTCTTTAATCTTGGTGACAGTACCAGATGCATTAAAATACAGATTAAAAACTAACCTAAGCTTTTCAGCTATTTTAGAACATGCTTTTGAGTATACCTTGAGAACCGGGTAAGTTCATATTTCATCCCTATACATTAAAAAGTTAAAAATAATTCATCTGTGCGAGCGGTGGCAGATTTAAGTGATGATAGAGACAATAAAGAGTAATTAAATAACCGATCACAATAATGTGTCGAAAGGGTCTAAAAAAGTACTCAGATTTTGATGTCACGACGACAGCAGCCTTTAAAGTGATGGAAAAGATGAATTGCATTGACAATGAAATTTGCACAATGTATTATTTGTAGCTGATTTATGGCCGGGTGAGCTTGCGCAGGGATATCGGCTAATGTATTTTCGATTCGTTTGATATTTTTCCCTTCACGAGGCGGCTGTCTTCTACCTGTGCCGAGAAATAACATTTCGTAGCGCAAACATGTTAAAACAATTCCAGTAACTAAGGCTCTTCTCTCCAGTAAACACCTAAAAGTATCTTCTCTTCACTCTACTACTTTATCATACTAGCCTGCATAATATTAAAGTCAGAGTCAGATGGAATATAATACAAGTGTCTTGACATCAGTGAATTCAACATTCCATCATTTTACTAACTTGCTGTTAAATTGACAGTCGGTGTAATATACTGGGCGTCAAATCAGTATTTTGCCGAACTGCTTTTTCCACGGTTTACGAAGATCTCTTGTAAAAAGTATATAAAACTGTTATCTGTAATCGGTAATAATAATTGAATCATGTCATTTATTAATACTGGTTAGTGGTTAGGTTAATAACTTTCATCGCAAAATTTTACGGTCTCTCTGTCATCTCACTGTCTGTCATCTGTAAGTAAAGTGTCCAGATGTGTCTGATGTAATTTTCCAATTGCGATTGACCCTATAGGTTAATACTGAATAGTTGTGATTTGCTTTACGGTGATGAGGTGATGATGAAAGTGAAATTTCATACGCCAGTTTTAACACTTATTGTAAAATCCCTGAATCGTTGCTGAAATTCGCCAAGAAACAATAAACTGTAATTTGGCATGTTTTATTCTGCGATTGTCTTTAGCTGTTAGCATGGTGTTTTACGATTGGACTAACTGAATTAGAATGCGTATTGACAGTATTGTGTCATAAGTAAGAGTTTCTGTTAACAGTCGAATAATTCCTTGTATAAAATAAACCACCTTTTAAACTGGCACATGAGTTTAACAATTATACGTGCTCATCGTTCACTAATTGTTGCTTGTGTTGAAGTTATAAGTAGATTGTTGCAGGTGATACCGTCAGTACATGGTGTAAATATTGATTGACATGAAAGTCGTTATAAACCGACGGACTTTCAGAATTTATCGATTGTATAAAATTGGTGAGTAAGAAGTTAGAGCGCAGTCAAAATTGAGAATTAACCCAACACCCAAGGGAATGTTTTTTCCAGGCCACAGGCCACCGAAAAATATTTAGATCAGTGAAAAACTGAAATTCTGTCGTTCGTGGACATAGTAATCAAAACTTACTACTAGCCGTCTGATTGATTGGCATTTTTGCCAAAAACCAACTCGTGTCAACATAATTCTAGATATTGTAGAGGAGTAATTTCAATCATTATTCTGTTTTTTCTGCAAAACAATGGATGAAAAATTTATCTTACATTATATGTACTGATGTACTCACATTGTTGAAACGCCTGTAAGTTAGGAACAAAAGCTTTTTAATGTTAACAAAATTTCAGGGTTTTATTGTTATAATTATTATCGCTAGAAGAATTAACATTTTGTGGGTCTGAGTGGTTAATTGACCGTTTTGCTTTAAATTCTCAATTTTGACTGCACTGAGCGCGTTAAAAAATTATTTAACATTTAACAGCTGATATTATATAAAATCCTTATGTATAGCTGCATTCTATTTCGTGTTATTCACAGGCATCTAGAAGTAATTGGAAAAACCATAAATACATTAAACCACTAATACCTACTGCTGTGTGTTTGACTAAACGCAATTTTTAAGAAAATATTTAATGATTGAGTGACATTCTAGAATACATTCTGCTTACACAGACTGCTATTGATAATACTTTATATGCTACTGAACTGACATAAAGTATTACAATTTCCCACGGCTGTATTAATCAGTTCAATCATTATTGTGCTTCACTTCGTAATCAATCCCTTGTCAGCTGGATAAACTTAACGAAGTGTTACTCAACGTTGAAATTAGATGCAACAGTCATTAAAAAGTGTAACATATTTGTTGTTTCAATAAAAAGACTAGTAGTACATTAAGAACAGTGAAATACTAATCTTCATATGGAAACATAAATGTTATCTGGATGTGACAGACTTTGATGTTAACTGGTAAGTCAAAATAAAAGTTCTTTCATCACTAATTTAAATTCTGTAATCGACACAATATAATAATGTGAAACGTTTATTATTCCGCTTTGTTAATTACGCATTGCGCCGTGTCAATGTTTGACTCTATAGACGTTGTATATATTTATACTTTAAGTACATACTACAATAGCATAGTACTATCATTAATCATACTGCAAACGGAGGGTATAGTTGATAGTACAAAGGAAAATCAATCAAAGCGCATAATAATAATATGATGGGTTTGTACTTTCGAATAAGTGGTACCAAGTAGTATTAACTAAGATGCATTTCTAAGCTATCGATTAAATGCGTGTACGACCTTCCGCCGTATATTATAGCAACCTTCCGCCCTCTGGCAAATGTATTTTATTTGCTTAACGAAGTATTGCTCTCTAAAGAGTCGCCATCGATTTGTACGCTGAAAACTTATTTTTGAAAATATGTATTGTCATACATACAGGGAACTAATGCATTGACAGTTCAGTTTTTTGTAACTACCATTAGTTGGTATCCTGTCAACATGTTTTCTTCTCTTACATCACCCATAAATTTTGTCTACTACCCGAAAGTAAACTAATGATTTTGATTCCTCCTTGTAACAGAATCACTATGAATGCCAATGCTAGTTCCGATAACGGCGAATTGCCGAATACCGGGTCCTCATCAACAAATAAACCTGAGGCTCCTCAAGTTTTACGAAAAGTGGATATAGTTTCCGATGCAAAGTCGGATTCGCTAGATATGTCTAAAGTACTTCACCAAGATATTTCTAAAATGGATAAAAGCAACGTCAAATTTGCCGTGCTCATCGGATTAATAGAAATAGGACAAGTCTCTAACAAGGAGGTTGTAAATACAGTCCTTCAACTGGTAAGCCATTAAATTATTTTAATCTGTCGGTATGCACGTTGTATTTGGCTTAGCTGTAGCTTCGCTTCAGATATGATATTATTGACATACAAATTACATTTTAAGAATCTCATTTCAGTACATCTGCCCTATACATTTTGTAATACACACTTTCCATACATCAATACGACATAAATATATTGCATGCCATTTTTGCATTGTTTGTAATGATTTTAAATGTAGACATTATTGACAAGCTTGAACAATTTTACGGACCTTCTATGTGATATACATAATGTACACTATCAACTATGGACTGTATGGACCCAATAATTATGTGGAGCTGTTGAATTCATATCTGTGTTTATTCTACATATATTTACTATCTCTGCATAATCTGTATTGAAAGAATGATGCCTATATTTTATACATTTAATCTGCAGCTGCACAGCAATAAGTTTATATCTATAATAAAAGATATGGTTAACTGCAGAAGCATACATTTGATAACAACGACAACGGAAACGAACCACCGAACAATTAGTATTAAAATAGAAACGTATATATTATCTTTTGTTACCTATTTCTACTCTGCATGCAATACATATAGTAAACCTATTTGTTCACATATATACCATGTTAAAATAATTTTGTGCGTTAGTGTATTTATATTTAGGACGTGTGTGAATGATTACTATAAGTATTTTATTTTAACTGCGAATCCAGAAGGACGGCGACAAATATGTTTTCAAATAATTTGTTACTTAAAAACTACTAATTTCTAAGCTTAAAGTACTTTTTTCACTTTTACATGAATATGCAAACAATAAAAACAATGTCCCTAAAATACAGATTTGAAAGTTAAAATAGTTTGAATTAAAAAATTAAGTCTGGTAAAAAATCGAATAATACTTAAAGATTATGTCTATTGATCATAATTATATTATACCTATCGATTTAGTTTGGGTTTCATTGTTTCATACTATCAAAATAAGTATGTGATGCTGTGTATTCATGTTCACATTCGCAGTGTTTTGTCTTTCAAATGGAAAAAAAATTAAAAAATCTGAAAGTAAAAAATTGGATATTCAATGAAATATAAGAAAGAGAATTAAAAAAATAAGACAAGGAATTGAAAACGCGATAAAAATTGCCTAAAAATAATGTAAATAAAATTTATGTACTAAGGAATCAAAATGATATAAAAAACAGAAAAAAAACTAGAAAAACAATGGAAAAGATGATAAAAATGTTAAAACTACTGTAAACCGAAATAGTACAAAAAGTATAAAAAACTAGAAAAAAATGGAAAGATGATAAAAAATGAGAACTACTGTAACACAAAATAATACAAAAAATATTTTAAAAAACCAGAAAAAGAACTAGAAAAAAATTGGAAAAAGATTATAAAAAATAAGAGCTACTTCAAAACACACTTGGAAAAGATTAAAACAGAAAATAAAATCATGAAGATAGAAATTGAAAAGCGCACTGTATGTGTGTGGGCGTGTTTCTTGTTATTGACAGTCATAGACATACATCCCAGCTAAATACGTTCTACCTGTGTAAATATCGCACGTATCTGTACTGTTTGCATTAATCTTCAAAAGGGTAATGGTTCAGACAGATATATGGCAATAAAGTAATGAGACTATCTAGAAACATACATAAAGAATATCTGTTCATTTCAAAACAAATGGCGATGTATCTCGTGCCGTGTGACAACTGCTTTAACTTCAATGACCGACTAATAATGTTACAAAATGTAAAGCACCACTTTATACAGAATATAACCACATTTATACTATGCATAGTTTAGTGTGTATGCCTGCAGTACACTTACACCAAAATACAACGTAAAATGTAGAAGACATAACATAAAATCATAATGTAAGTTTGCATTGGATTTGCGGATGGGTAGTTTTGATGTGACGGTTGTGGTCGTCGTTGCTGTTGGTGGTGAAAAATATATCGATCTTTTTGATGACAAAGTTGTACGACCTCTCACTCTTTCATTTTCATGTTCTTTGGCAAGCCCCCTTGAACCGTGTAGCATTATTGCAAACTGACTTTGAGAGGAAAGCTTTTCACACACACATTCGACACTTGCTGCAAATTTATTTGTCTACTTTAGTATCATTCGTTTTGCATTTCATTTTACCATGTAAATATTTCATGCACAGTTGCTTCAATATTATCATTAAGCCAGCTAATTAGGAATTTAAGAATATAATAAAAGCTAATTCCAAGTGTCGCATACCCTGCTAACCTAGTTAAATTATCAACGTGTAATCCAATTGTTTTCATCACATTTTAGTTTATAACTAACCCTTCATTCATAGTAAGGCACACAGACCTTCCGCTAATAATCAATAATCATACTAAACTTAATTGGACTAACTCCCACTGCAAAATGAAATCCAAAATACAAAGCATATAAGCTTTAATTCATAAGACTGTGGTTTCTACGTACTTGAAAATAATATTTTATGACCTCATTTTTAGCAATAACATGATATTCAATTATAATTTGAACGTGATGCATTCACTCACATTTATCCATTGCGTAAAAATAGTAGAATTATTTATTTAAGGTGACAGAACTCTGTTGTATCCCATGTACAAATGTATTACTGTACTGGCAATGAATGAACTAGTTGTAAGTTCTTAATAAAGACAGAGCTACATAAACATTTCCTTCGTAATTCACTAAAATACACATGCTGACGAGTACGAAAGTTTATATAATAATTATATACTCAATTCAAAGGCTTCCAATTACACATAAATAACTGTGAGTATGAATCTTTGTTCAGGAAAGTATATTACTTGTCGCTGTCATGCTTATTTGTCCAATTTGGTAGTATTAGTATTACGTATGTTGTAAAATAATGTTTAGTTTTTGTTGAGTATAAACTGGGAACTACATTTTCTAAAAGTAGGTACCCTTTGTAGAATTTGTGTGTTCCAATTAAAGGAGATCAAGACTAGTGGAGCGTGCGGTTTGGATATAGTAAAATAATTATACGGTTTTCAATGGTAAATCTCGTGCAGTGCAGAAATGCAAAATGTAAAAATACACAACACATGTAGACACAACCTCTGATGTTTGGTAACTTTGTACAATAGGCTTCGTTAAATCTCTATTCCCATCCTCATCTTTCTTCGTCCTTTCTACATTGTCGGTACTAATAATTATTCAGCTGTAATTGACATCGAGTGGCTAGAGTAAGTGAATAGAGTGAAAGTTGAATCAAATGGATGTGCACTCATGGGGCGGCATGTGAACACATGTAGAAAACAGTTTGGGCTCGAGCATCTACTTCGTCGTTGAGTTTCTCTTGTATGGGGTGAAAAGGTAAGGAAAGGCAATTACTGCGGATATACGAGTGAAAAGAATTGAAGTGTATGAATTGTACACTACAGGCCGAGTAATTGATTAGGTAATGTTCCTATTATGTACAAAATGTCTATAATAAACTAAAATGCACTTGGTTACCAGGTATTCGTGCCATTCCCTAATGGTCCAAGTTCCAAGTTTCATTTTTATTATGGAATCCCATGTTTCACCTTTCCACAGAATGGCCCAGTAACATTGATCTCCCAATGTAGACACTGACATAATAATTCAATTACAATACAACCTAAAGTGCGCACTTCGTATCTCTATTGACATACCAAAACTCTGCTTTTCTATGCTCGAATTTTATTGAAAGTTATGTTGCAGAAGTTAAATAAAGGAATTCTGAGAAAAGGGATCTTCAGAGCAGGGCAAAGCAAGCAATGTAATCATTGAGCGAAAGAAAATAATGTAGTGCTTGGAACAAAAGCAAAATTTTAAACCAGGGTTCATTTTGTAAACTATCTTTCAATGAATTTCACTGCAACGAACGCTTTTCACGGAAGATAATCATTCTCTTCTCTCAATGATCAGATCTGACTTCCCTTCAAGTATTAAACTTGGGAAGTCTTGAAACTCTTCATTAAAATAGATTTTTAAAAATCGGTAGATTAGAGAAACATTTTATACAATAGTACGTATCTGCGATTTTAGGAAAATACCCCCGTTGTGTGAAGACGAAAATTATGAGCAAGGAAAAACAGGAGCAATGCAAATAGTTTTCTTAAAGTTTCTTTAATACCATGACAAACTATTATAAGCTCATTAACTCTCGACTCACGCACAGCCGACGATAGTCCGTACATTCCTTGAGTAAGCAAATTATAGAAGATTTAATAATACAACGTTATAAGTTATCTATAGTTGTGAGTTCTGACTACACGCTAACTATACACTACGACCGATTGTTCCAAGTTTTATGTAAGGAACCAACTAACTAAGACTAAGACAGAAAAATAATTTTACTTCTTCGTATCTCCATTTGCCCTGAAGAATAGTTGTTTGCATTGTCGTATTATTTAATAAGAAAAATCTCGTTGTTACAGCACTAAAAGTTTGTTCTGCATTACCAAAGCATTTCTGCAGCATTTTTAGTATTATAAATGAGTATACATTTTAAACTGTGAATACATATGTATTTGTAGGTGCTAAATAATACATTTAATCATACTTAGATATATATAATTTGCTAATAAATATTTTTAGCATGAAATCTTAGCCCCACACAGCAGTATATTTTCTAAAGGTGAAAGCAGCAGTCGTTGTAGCGTATGCATGAATGATTTTAAATGATTTTTAAACGAAAATCGATTTATGCACCAAAAGACAGTTAATTCAATATTAATCTTTGTAGCAAAAGACTCAAGTATCATGCCTCATCAGTTTCCTAACAAGTCGTTTATTTAGCTTGGAAGTTGCCATTTTGTGCAGCAAATTAATGCATTAAACATGAATTTCAACTAGTTCAGTGGTAGTCAGAGCTAGACTGTCAATCAGTTTATAATGTGATAAGATAGTAGATATTATTTATTCATAGACTTCAGTTTGCTAACAATAAATTGACAGAAGGCGAGAAAGTGAAATATTTTATTTCTGCGAACCTACTGTAATGAAATTATTAGCCGTGGTATTGGTTTCTATCCATGCTCCATCGTATATAGAAAAAATGAATTATGGAATATTGTATTTACATTGTCCAGAACATTCATTTATTGCCGTGTGCCCTGCTTCTGAGTATGTCCCTACGTATTTGTTCTCCTACCTTGGCAATCTTGGCCATACAACAAGCCACCGCCAACCATTACACGGTGGACAATACATGCAATATGGTCGTATATTATTTGTGGTGGCGGTGGTCTATTAGTTTTCCTGCTCTATTACTCCACATATAGTGTGTACTATTTCGTCATGAATAGTACATTACTTTCTTTCGGGAGGAACTGGATCAATAAAGTTGTATTTCAGTTCAGCTCTATCTTTATAGAAAACATTATTGCTACAATGTGTATGTATTTGTATATGAACGAGGGGACACCATGCAATCACTAAGAATGTATGACTAGCCAGTCCTATCGTTATTATTATTATTGTTGTTTGTATCATTATTATTATGACAGTCATATTAGCTATATAGATATTTAATGGAGCGATGATAAACTCGAATTAACTTGATACTGTTCCTCCATTCGATTGGACATTCTTCTGTGGTTATTGCTTATCAGAATGTATCATTTCAGAGAGTAGTAAGCAAAGCAATTCCATTTATTCCATTATATTATAAAGTAGCTAATGCAGTATAATATTTTAGTGTTGTGGTCTCGTCACTTGTAACAAAAATCTAGGTTGGATTTTTAATAGATCTTTCTTAGGTTTCTTATTGATGAATCTCGTCTCGTCTCACTTGTAATATTCATAGTTGTACCAGCTTATTCGACCAGGGAATTTATTTCATTATCCACTTACTGTAGATACTATGTGTATAAAATAAAATACAACAAGTATTAGTAACACTGACTATACTCTCCAGAGTCACAGCACCATTATGCGTTATTACTGTACACTTGTGTAAGTAGGTAATAATATAGGTACATGTCGTAAGATGAATGAACAGCTCAGGTATACACAAGGACAACTGGGACCAAGAAAAGATGAACAGCTTAAATGTATTGTGTGGCTTCTTATAAGCTTTTCTTCTTCATTCAAGCATTTCACTTTTTCCCCTGCTCAATAAATGGTCGGCTATACTATGACACATAGTGGATTGTCCAAAGTCAGATGTAGTGATTTGATTGTAACTGTAGTGGAATAATGCTTTTACAATACATGGTTCATATTACATTTACAGGTAGCTCTTATTTATTTATATAGGAGCATTGTGCTTTGTAAGTGTGCTCCACTCACATTGTGGAAATCTGAGCTCTTTTGAGTGAGTTGTGCATGTCCGTAATATGTATTTTTGCGTGGAGCCATATTTCTTTCTTTTCTATCTCTATGTGGCGGATAAAGACTCGGGCGGGTGCTCAATGTTGTAGCATAGGTATATACCATGGAGATTACTGACGGTCTATAATAATTCGCAGTAATAATATAATAACTGCTAGTATAATACTACATAGGGACTTTTAGATATGAGTTTTTAGTTACATTTGGATCCTATAGCTGCACGGGGAATCGAATTGAAATCTTCTTTGATGATCCATGAATGGGTGTACCTGGAGGAATTGGATTTAGGTTGGAAAGCATTATTGTTTAGGTAAAAGGGTTGTAATAATACGAGAGGAGTTGGTGCAGGCTATTGAATTTCAGCATTGTGTGGGGAGGTTGGTGATTTTATAATGGTGGCATTAAAAGTGCAAAAGTATATTGGCATTAAAGAGTTGGACGGTGATAAGTCTTTCCAGCTGAGCGAGTGAGAGTGACTGGAGTGTTTTGCAATAAGTTAGTGTGTTGCTCGTCTCTTGCCTTCCTGTCTGTGCAATTTGCCAAGCCGAAGTCGGATGCGGATCCGAGAGCGACGCGACACAGCTACTACGAACATTCATGATAGCAAAGTGGTTTTTTTGACCTGCTGGCAGGCCTGCTGTTAATGACTGAATGAGGAAAGAAAGAGATGCGGGAGGGCAGAAGGCTTTGCCTTGTTTCTCTCGTAAAGTCACCTGAGCTCCTCCCAAAAGCTGTTAGCGATGTTATTTGAGATTTCGAAGGTTCACAAGAGCAAAAGGCAATGTGAAGACCTTCTCTCTCTGTGTAACGTGCAATATCTACACACATACAACACATACGTAGGACTACACAAACTACACACTCTCTTTTTCTATTATTGCAATGCATTATTGATGAATTGAGTGCAAAATGAGCTAGCAACGTCAAATAGGTGTGAATCATCGCAAAAGAGCTGAAACCCGAATACCTACGCACGCCAACCAAATGCAGAAATGCCGATAGCTGTCTAGTACAAGGACCTAACCCACATAGTTGAAATGTTCTCCAGATATACAATAATAGTTGTAGTGCGAAGGTATTCCGTGTAATGGACGTGTTCATTCTACTATTATTATAATATCTTCGCCTATACATTTACATTATATGGTCGGGGAAGGTAGTTCTTCTTTCCACGACACTCGTGGCAGGATGGATGGAGTGTGCCTGCACAGCGTTTTGTGTGTATTGAGGTCAGTGGTAGTGGGAAGGCGTAGTAAGTAGTATTCGGTCTATACTGACAATAAGTGCAAGTGAAAGTGTATGTCTATCTTGTTTGAGCGAAGAACAAAGTTTTTTATTGTCTTCTTTGTCTGTACATCTGAGTGGAGATAAAAGAATCCGATACCTCTTACTGGGTATATTTATCCCCGGATAGAATGCTTTCTCTATTGAATTTCATGAATTTTGCATAACTCGGCAGTCCTAAAAGTCTCTATGTAAACTGATTGTCAGTTCAAAAAGATAAATAAGAGTTAGTGTTGCTCTTATAGCTTAGCTTCACTGTTGTTGGTGCGATTTCCAACTATAATAATACGTAAAAACATAAATATCAAGGTCTATTGTTAGTAAGACCACTTTCTACTTTCTCTAAAAGGTGAACCGTGCCTATGACTTTATTCTACAGCTTTCACTCATAGTCACTCAGTCGTCTGCTCCAATTTAACACAGATACAATCCCAAAGTCGAGTTACCTATTCAAAACTTTGCCAAAAGTAAAAGTTTGCGGGAAAAGTCTGTACGGATCCTATCCTACCTATACTTTTTACTACCGTACTTTTATATGGTGAAACACGTGTGTTCGAAAAATCTTTGTAGCTGTATATATTTTACATTGTCTATATATAAACGAAATAATATATGTATTTATGTATAATAAATAATAGCCTTTAACTACTATTTCTGCTAATGAGTTTTCACACCGTATTTAATTTGTTTGCGGAGAATTCTCAAAAAGAGTTTGGAAGTATACACCGCCAAACACCAAAATGTTTACAAATTTATACGTTGAATATGTTTGTAAAGTTTGTACATCATTGACCGTAAAATCCGGTTGAGTCATAGCAACCTTAGAGACATTTAATATGTCTGTAACTAATGAAAACTAAATATCGAAAAACCTAAATCGGTACAAAATAATACAAAATATTTATAAAATATTTTACATCTATATACATTATTTTGGGAAATTGGAAATGGGAGCTATAACTTGAATAGTCCAAACTGATTCTGTTGTGAATGATCCATATAGCCTTTTATGGCTACAATTGCGAATCGAAAGGATAAAAAATTGTTTTCGACTTTGTAAATTTTTAGTCCAAATAGGAAAGCGTGTTTTACAAAGTTTATTTAATGCTATATTTATTATTCAATTACTGCATACTGTCATTAAGTTTTGCCTCAATTGTACTTTTCACTGCTCTAAATATTTTATTTCCTTTTATTGGCTGCTAATGCATTCCTTTGTTGTAGACTCAGTTTCCTATTCATTTGTATTGCGGCTGACAAAGACAACTTTAGCTGGTGACCCCATTAGATTTCTTTGAAGTCAAATTTCTTCTTTTTAGCACCAGGGATCGAACCAGCTGACTCTCTGCATCATTGCACTACACCAAGTAACGATTGTAACTGAAAGAGAAAGAATACACTGAATATATTAATTGAAAATACATAAATGTATTGTCCTGGAACAAATACTATCTTTAGTTCTCGATCGAAATTGATTTTTGGGCGTAGTATTGGCACTCTCTAGGTAACGTCACTATTACTAACACGAGGCTTAACGCACGAACGCATTATTATTATATTTAAACCGCTGCTGTAAACCAGGCTTTCCCTGCTATTTTGTAATACATGTCTTGAATGTCGTGTTAGCAGTTGCTATAATACATGGTATGTTCCTTATCCTTTGTAACTGGTAGATATTACTATAACATCACAAGCATGCAGTTTACATTATGTGCTTTACAATAATTCATCCAACTATATTAATCTGGTCGTCCCTTTCTAGTTGATTGTTTTACTAATTATATTGATCTTATGTGTTACAATTAGTAGGCGTAGCCATTGGTGTGAATTATGTTAATCTAGTTATCACATTCTCAGTTACACCCATTAAGTACATTTTGATTATTATATAGAATGCTATATAGATGATTCCAGACAATTTGTTTCGCAGTCGCACGAATATATTTGTTTTATTGTATTGCATACAGCTTGTCCAATGAAATTATTGTTTTAGTTCCTCACATCAAATGGAGAGCCATCGTCTACTGTTTTTTGTTAAGAATTATTTGAAACAATTGTAAAGATGATAAAGGTAAAACGCAAATTAGATTATTATTAAAACTTATTTTTACTTTCCATAGTTGAGAAATTAAAGTGAAAGAGTAGCGTGTAGCATGATCCACTCTGTATATAATGTTTATGTACAGAAAAGTGTATAGGTACCTCGTTAGGTATAAGCACACGTACATAATTCTATCATTGTTTCAGAAAGAAAGCAAACAAGGCAAAGGTTTTCCTTTCATAGAGAATTCATCGCATTAAAAATTGTATAGCAGCAGGACACACAGTAGTAATTTGTATTTGTCTTTCATCTCCTAATACAAGACATCTACCTTTCGCACACACACTCGACTGAAGGAAGAAGCTACACAAGTTGTAGTTCTTGTACTTATACACACAAGACATACCCTGATGGTGCAGTAAATGTATACCTGAGTGTAAATAACCAACAATACGTATAAAGCATACTACATACATTTTATGTGTGAAAGTATAAGTCTGCTAGGAATTGAATAAGATCGTGTAGAGAGAAATTCCGTCCGTCGGCCGCCGCCGCCGTGTCATGACATTACTGCGTATAGAATGTATTAGATTCTAGAGAGAGAGAGAGCAGAAGCATTTGTATACAAAAGTGTTGTGTATTATGTAATAGCTAAGGTACTACAAGGATTGTATATTTTCTTCCGAAATTGTCTGCTGAGTAGGGAATATGGTATTAGCAGGCTAAAAGCCAAAAAGCAGCCAATAGCCAAGCCAAAGAAAATGACAAGATCTGCAACTCAGCCGCTGTGTACTTCTAGTACGACCACAATATCTCTAGGAGTAACTCTGCGTATACATTATATAGAAAGTGAGTGAAGATATTGTGGTCGTCTAGCGTTCACCACCAGCACCGTGTAGGTACTGAACTCTTTCTAAGTACATACGTACGTGCATTGTCAGTAGTTTCCACTTTGTACGAATACAAGCGAAAGCGTAGGAAGAGAAAGAACGTGAAAGAGACCATTGGTTGCCTTATTCGCCTTGCATGAGTTTCCCTTGCAGAAGAGCCGGATAGCACTACTTATTCCTCTGCACACAGCACTAAGACTTGTGTCTGCGAGAAAAATTCAGTAGTGAAGGCATGAGAGTGGAGGGAATACTGGTTGGAGTATGTAAGTCTAAAGTAACAGTAGTTGAAGAAGTAGAAGGAGCCAGGAACCACAACAGTACGGGAAGAGGAGAATGAGCAGAAGCATCCAGCAAGGGAAAGAAGAAGAAGAAGAAGAAGAAGAGATAGATATACCCTCAGAATACAGATAGATGCCTTTGCCTATGCAGCAATGTCGACTACAATGCACGACAAGATCACTACAGTGTTACTAATAATTGTGTTGTGTGTGCTGCTGCTGCTAGTCTGGGTGTATTGTGTATATAGCGAGCCAAGATGTTGTATTAAGGTCTGCACTGTTAAGTGGGAGCATTGCAGAGAAATGGGAGTACACACAGAGAGATATAGAATCATTGTACAATACAATTACATAGAGAAGTATAATAATGGTAGAAATTCAACGTTGATATTGGAACTACCCGCTACTTGAAGAACTTCTCCAACTAAACTCGAGCAGACTGAGTAAAACTGGCGGTGTAGTCTTTCCCTGGTTCCGTATTCGACCATTGCTGCTTTTGTTGAGATAATTTGCTTGTGGAGACTTTAGTTTAGGGGAAGGAGAGCACGGATATCATCTGAGGATGCGATACGTTAGAATCACGGCAGGGAATCACCGGCAAGGCAACTGAAGTTGTGGGTCGAAGAGGCTACTGAAGTCGATCTTTGGTGGCTTTGTGTCGACTGCACTCTTACCGCTTGCTGCTATTCTGATAGAGTGGAGCAGCGGTAGCTATAAAAGCCAAGTCGAAGAAATATAATGGTCTCTCACTCTGACCAGCACTGTGTGGCCAAAAAGGCACGTCACTTTTCTCTAAGAAAGATGAGAGAGAGAGAGTGAGTGACTTGACTTACTTGGGATGATGATATGTTGGCCTGGCCCCATTCTCATCTACTCTTCTATTACTCAACTCGTGTTCATCATAAAGCACGGGGAGCACGGACCATGAATGGAATTCCAGGATTGGTTTCTTCAGCTAATGTAATTTCCACGAAAAAATGCGTAGCTGTTGAAAATGAATGGGGAAATGGGCGCTGGGGCTGCACCTACTGTGTACGTTTTGTACGGAGAGGATATTAAAGTACAAAATATAGAAAGAGAGATAAAGAGTGAGAGACGCATTGGATTCTCATCGAGTGCAATGGATCAAACAGGTTTATCTTTTTAGTGAGCAACGAGTACACAAAGCAATGATGTCTTTCAGCTCTCTCAAGACGATGATGCAGTTAAGTCGTTCTACTCTGACGAAAGGTCTTGGGAAATATTTGCTCTTTCTATCTTGCGATCCTTTCTTGCTTTATCTTCTCTCTCACTCTTTCTCTCTCTCTCTCTCCCTCTGAACTAACTGAACGTTTCAGCATCGGCACTTGCATTTATTTATGGGCCAAAGCACCTATACATTCTGAAATACAGAAGTACACAATATAGTACCTACTTCGTACATGGCCTGCATAGCACAGAGGAAAGGGAAAAACAGAAGTCAGGCTAAGGAAAGCTAGTCAAAGTCAACTGAAGTTAAGTGAAGTCTGGTCTGACTGGCTGTTAGTAGTCAGTTGTGCAGAGTACATGCGAGAAAGCAAAGAAGTTGTTGAAAAGTTGAAGGAGGATGTGAAAGAAATCCGTTGGACGAGGAGGAGAGGCGATTTGGAGGGAAGGCTCCGTACAAGCAGTAAATACATTACGTACCTATACTCCAACTGCACAGCGAGACTTTCTCCGTCGGCTCTGTTGTCAGTTTGGAGACTATTAGTATCTGTAGTAAGTACGGCTTAGGGAAGCCATTCGGCGAGGAAGCTCAGCTGAAAATACTACAGTACTAACAATAAGTAGTAGGTTAATGTAAATTGTGATCAGCACTACTTCACATCAGCCTAGCTTCAAAGTAAGGAAAATAGGACAGGAGAATGCTACAGTGAAAGTAGGAGAAATGTTTGTGTGTATTTATAATGTATGCGCTACATGCCCAGACTCGCACTTACAGATAAGCACTAACTTTTCCGTAGTCGCGCTATATGCAGTGAATACAGTAGTAGTGTACGAGTTCAAGTTCTTCGAGTATCTGAATTGAGTGGGAAGAAAGAAAAACACAAAGCAATTTGAAGTGGAGACGGGTCGCTGGGCGAGTGGAGCTGGGGCTACCAATGAACCAATGGAAAGTCTACGTAGTAATAGATATACAGTAGTGGTGGTAGTAGTAGTAGTAGTAGCATCAGATCCAATTATCATGCAAAATAGTCAGAGAAAAAACAAGTATTTAAGACTGCACTATGTCTTGGATAGAAAATCTACGGAAAGCTAAACCTGTACACAGAAACAAGTCTAGTATGAAAGAGGCTCCTCATCTCGGCAAACATTTACTCTGCATTTGTATGTGTGTCTGTGTCCGCCTTGCGGAGAGTTTCATTTCATCCGTTTACTGTATACTTTGTCATGTCTGCATATATGTAAATATATAATACAATATTAAAGTAAGCAGGATTACAATGTGATACAGATATGCTACACGGTTCAGCATAATAAATATATACATTGTAGTATGATATAGGTATACGTGGAAGATAAGATAATATTGTAAGTAAGTAGATACGTAATATATTGTGACCTCGTCTAGTAGTCGTTGAGCAAGCGAGGAGCGGATGTCTAAACGAATAAGTCTAAGTTGGGTAGGTACTAATTTAATGACCTTCGAAAAAACTGAAACCCAACCCAACCCAAATCGGATTGGGTTGGCCCAATTTCTGGGTTTTGGGTTGGGGGCCGGCCTCTAGTAGGTACTACTACATCTACGACTACCAACTACAGTTGTATTCATGATTTTTTAAAACAGTGCCAAATGCAAATACATAGTGTCGTAGAACAACAGTGGTGAACTATGGGGAGAATTACGTATTTCTGTATAAGCCAGACTGATGAATGACGATGGTGACGACGAGTGTGTGTATAGACACACACACACACTTTATATTACTTATGTAAAATGAAACAGCTCTGTATGTCTGCATAGTACATCTGCAAATCTGGGTCTCTCGGAAAGAACGTTCTTACAATGCGAATCTACTTACCATTTCCAAGCTCTTCCCAGTGAGTCTATGCTTCACTTAGACTGCTTTTGTGCATCTATACACAATTACGTTATGATTATAAACTGGGATGCTACGTTTTTGCATGTTCTAGTAGCAGTCGGAGAGAAATTGTAACTTATAGTTAGTGAGTTCTGACTGTGAGATATTTCTACTTAAGGCTTGATTAGATTTTATATTAGGTAGCACATCCACATCCTCCACTCTGCCCAAAAAGTATTATTACAGGGAAATCTATTCATTTTATCTATCAGTCGCTATATTGACGACGGGTGAAATGGAAAGGAAATCAGAATCCGAGTGACTGTTAGTTAGCAGTAAGAGTAAGTAGTACTCTCTGTCTTCCTCTGCTCTTTCTCTCTGATGTAATATACTTCAAGATGCCGTTAGTTGAATTGGTTGGGAGTAGTAGGGTGCTTTGACTTCGTCGTCCTATCGTCGTCGTTAGATTACATGGCGTAATGCGACCAAACAGCTCTTCATCCATATCTTTCGCAGAGCTAAATGCCCGCAGTAGATCTCCTCTTCAAATCCCACCAAAGCAAACGAATTCTCCAAAAAAACGAACTAATCAATATCTCTTCTCTTGATCGATTCATCTTTTCCGGCTAAAGTTGAAATTGTGTACATACTGATACACTCTTCCTATGTATATAGATTTTTCCAACTAAGTATATACTATATAAGTCTACAAGTATATGTGGTAGAGGCATATACTGCTTTCACATTGACTTTCTTCCTTTCTATCGCTGCTGCGTACACTTTCGCCACAGAAAAGTTTTGCCCGCTATATATACTCTCCATGTGTGTTATAGTAGTAAGAGTAGAGGAGTGCAGCAGAAGAAGGGCAGAAACATACAGAATGTGAAGACAATGCAAGTCATGCCTATATTTAAGTGGATAGGTAAGTTGAAGGTAAAACATACGCTGTCGTGTCATTCCTCTTACGTTCTTATGGTGCAGTACTGTGTAAATATAAGGCGATATTGTTATACTGATATTTACTCCTGTAGAAGAATAGAGTGCTCCTATGTATACTCTACAGAGATTCAAGAGTCCTTTACATCCTTTTATTTTTTTCCTTACAGCCGACACTGGTCTTAGTCATTTTTCTGCAAGTAGGCCTCTACAACAACGCTCACTTTGTACTGAAGTTTACTTTATACGTATATTCGGCGGAAAAAGTGTATCATAAGGTTATATGGAATTCACCACGTTTCTAAAGACATCTCTCACTTTTCTTTCTCCAGCAAGCCTATCAACAACAGCGGAATGACAAAAGCTTTCCATTGTACCAAATCAGGATCACATTTAACAGAGACTAATCGGATTCGTTATATAGACGACTAAACAAAGACGGGCGATGGTGGTGGCACGGTGGAAGTATTCATATTGTAAAGGAAGTACATTGAGAAGAAAGGATTTCTGATAATTCAGCCAGAAATGGTGTGACATGGGAAAACAGATTTAAGAGAATAGAATTTGACTGTGGAAGTGTCCATTTATTTAGCCATTTATTTTGAATAGTGGCGTATGTACAGAGTACAAGGAACTATGGCTATAGGTATATCTGTATTTAAATAGTCGAGTCGCTATGATCCATTCCCGTTAATGTACAACGTAAGCTTCTTTTCTTTCGTTTACCCTGACCCTGACTCTTTTGACAGCGAATGGAGTCTTATCGACTACCGAGTCTATCCCACTGTGTACGTTTTCTACGTCCGTATATATTGAGATTACTAAAAGAGTTTTCACAAGTGACATTACACCGTGGAGGTATAAGCGTGTGTCTATAAAATAAAAGCAATATTCTCCTATGCTTTTATTTTTTAAGGTATTTTGTGGGCCTCGACAATACAATTCAATGGCTGCGGCAGAAATACCCGTATGACATTGCACATATTACAAATAATATATTCAATAAAGTAGACATGTACGAGGAAAAGAAAATGTAAAACATTTCTTGAAAATTCAACAGAAATCCTGGTATGCCGAGAAATAGTTTTTGGCATCAGAGCGACAACATATTTACTTGTTTATCTTTTCTATATGATTTTCTATTCGGTATAATGCGTTTAGAATACAGAACATAATGGGAACACAACATGTCCTTATATGTCGTTTTTGTATATATACACAGCCAGAATAGAAAAAGTAATGGAAAACGGAGAACAGGGTGGGCACAGTCTAACTTTATGGGCTTGACGTTTCTTCAATTTGTTGGCTCGATAGATTCTTACATCATTTCGCATCCTTTTCTTTCATATATATGCCCGTGCCCGTATGCAGTCTCACACAAAGTCTCATCAGTCACAGTGTCTCAGTACGAATGGAAAAAGTTAGTACACCACCACCACTACACAACTTTGTTCCAGGGAATAAGACAGTAGTAGTGCATGTACAACTCACGAAATTTCTCAGAGCCGATATATTATGTAGTTGATTCCGCATAGAAGTTAATGTGTTATAGTGTGAGAGGATGTACCACCGAAGACTTTGAGTATAGATCCCGATCCGTCCGTATGATTGTTATGGGTCTTGGTTGGTGTGCAGCACAAAAGTCAAATGGAGAAAAGTAATGTAACGTAACACGGGTAACCCTTTCTGCCCTGCTGCACTCTGTTGGTCTCGCTCGGATCTTTTCCTCTACTCTGACCTTTTCAGTTCCAAGTACAATAGCGAGCTTTCCCTCTCTCTCCCTGCAGAAATCTACTGTGGTCTTCTGGCATAGCAAGGGAGAGAAAGTCTAGCATCATAATCTACCTCTGGTTTCCGCTTTTCCAAAAGTGAACAAAGATCATCGTCGTGAGCGGACTCAGACGCACACACATGCACCAACATGTTCCACCTCTTTCCGCTCTTTCCACTAAATATTAATTGTGACTTGCTAAAAGCAGTAATACTCTTTGAATATGGGACTCAGCCGCTCAACTAAAGCTTCATTCACTTCCGTTTTCGGCAAAACCTTATGTACTGGGTCAAAATCAACGAGAATGGAGTCACAAGCAATGAAATTGAATCTACGCTGTAATAATTTTAATTTTTTGCTATAGGAGTGCAGGAGCAGATATGTAGTGGAAGTATACGAGCGGAGCGAAATTCTAAATCGACCATTAGGGCTATAAATTATGATACATGGGTGATATATGAATTATATGGATATATTATTATTAGATATGGGAGATAGGATTGGGTAGACATCCGCTTGCCTTGCTTGGCTTGGCTGGACTTTTGCACCATCTGATACCCACCAGTGCAATCAATACACTGCGCACTGTAGTGTATCCTATAGTGTAATTCGGAGTACGAGTAGTTGGAGAGGGGTGAATTAGCACGTAATATTTCGCAGCTACAGCTAGTGATGATTACTTAGACACGTGCTTGGCAAACATAATATTTCCTATCCCATCGTCTGTCTGTCTTGTATTTGTTGAGGTTTTTCACAAAGATGTAATAAATGTAATATCCGGATTTCATCGTTTGCCATTTCAATGAGATTATTAACACCACTGTGTAAGAGTCGTGAATGCTTAGAAATCTACGATTTGAATAAGAAAAGCTAATATTGACAGTGCTTAAGTGCTGGAATAAAATGCCGTATAAACAAACCTAAAACATATATTAACTTCTAAGGAAAACCACTAAGCGATCGTTTATGCAGAACTTGCATCAACAGTTCTCCCAGTTAATTAATTCATTTTTCAAAGGAGTAGATTCAGAAAAAGTTGTCAAAGCACCGCTCACAAAACCAAGTTCATTCAAACAATTAGGCATTTCAGCTTCGCTACCAACTCAACTAATATTTGGATAACTCCTCTTGCTACTGCGTATTATATTTTTGCACGACTTTTATTAATAACATAGTCTCTTATGTACAGCAGGTTTCATTAATATCGTTTTACATGACTATTAAAGTGTATCGTTCCTCATTAAAGACAACCAGATAATAACAGACGTATTCATTGTAGCGGAACATTTTCTATAGATACGTTAGTTTGCCTGTTTAGAAATATACAAGTGCTACAGCTAAACTGAAAGTAAAATTTAAATACATAGTTGTTTAATTCACATTTTGTAATAAAATTGAAATGTATAATGAAAATATAAAAGATGGTTATGAAAATTCAGAAACTTACTACATATTTATTTACAATGACATCTATGAAACGGTGAGAGTCGAGTTTTAATTAATTATAGGTTTGCTTTTAATGCACTACTATTGGTGCTTAACCCGAATTCTGCCTAATATGGGTTTTATTGAATTTTGTATGCATCTAATTTTGTGTTTTCCTAAAGCTAACAAAATTACCAGCATTTACTATACAACAAAAATAGTTCTTTTACTTTCCGTCTTTGAGATCCATATTACTAATATGTGTAGACATTATTTTACGCTCTTTTTACTCGTGAAGACTGGAGACAGTAAGTACGTCAGCGTCTGCCTATTTATGGTTAAGATTGAACTAATAATATGTTTTATGGGTTAATGTGATGCAATTTCTTATAATCATTTTCGTCCTTAATTTATCTTGGTTATCAAGTTAGTAGCAATGTATAATATTGTTTGTTAGCTTAGCTTGTTTTTCCTTAAGAAGGGAAGACCTCCAGCATGACTCGAGCGTGTTGAACAAATCCAATTTAACGACATCATCATATTATACGGCACGAAAACAATTTGCAAACTCCAAGCCGACAATCGTCTCGAGTATAGTATTATCTCAAAGCGTAAGATACAACATTAATCCAATATGAGCCTGACGAAACATCCTCCTACGGAAAATGCTATGCAGATAGACGGTTAAAAATAGTCTTTGGTAACTCATGAAGCAAGGAGCATGGATGAAGATAGAAATTATTAGGGAATTAGTTTATGCAGATTTTTAAGTGAATTTTCCCTTGCGAAAGGAAACAAGTGCGCAAATGGTGGTGGTGGATGGAGAGATAGCTTAATGTAATTATTGACACGACAAAAATGTTTGAATTGAACATTAAGCAAGAAAGGAAGGAAAACAAGGCAAGTGCCTGCAATAATAAATGGAAAATATAAGAAAAGAATCGAAGAGAAGAGAGAATGGCGGTTGTGTTGAAATTTGGTTCTGCTTTTATGTTTTGTAACATTTGGTGTGAGTTTGCAAGTTTTTAGCCGTGTTCGTTACACACAACTTCGTAGTTTATGCTTCTACTGTTTCATCGTTTATCGCCTTGTTGCTGCCAATCTCACTTTCAGTTTGCCTGTCCCTGATGAAACTCGATGCTGACTCTGCCACTCTTCCATTCTTTGTATGTCTCTGTCGAAAACAAAACTTTCAATCCTGTTTATTGTTTTCCTTTCCTATCCCTCACTTCATTTGACTTTTCTACATTAACTAGACTTCCTTCACTTTATGACGCCAAGTCGGAAAGCCTTTTGTTTGCTTTTCCGGCGAAGAAAATTTAATTAGGCTTCTCGCTTGATATTTCTATGCACGTTTTGAATGCCTAAATACTAAGATTGTGTATCTGTCCGTTTAGGGACCGTACACATAATACGTGTGCAAAATTTGACCGATTTTGCACCCCCTCCCCCTTCCGTAATCTTTTTTGGCTCATCCTTCAATGAATTAAAAGCACATCGCACCGTTTGCTCTTGCCCCCTCCCCTTTTAACAGTACACGTATTATATGCACGATCCCTTAGGCTTTTACTTTACTCACACATTGTCTAGTAGCTCTCTCATCCTTTCTGTACTGTCATCCCACCAACTCATGACTTTGCACTGTTTTAAAAAGCAATTCTCGTGGAGAGAGGAAAATCATTATAATAGACATAATGGCCGACCTTGTTGCGAAGTACATGTACGTAAAGTATACGCCTCTCTATTCACTTTGTTATTCCAGACTAAAATACAATATTATAATTTGTTGCACCAAAATTCACAAGTAAGGCTGCGGTCGTCTTTGTTCATGATTCCAATATGGCTACACACTTTACATAATATTATTACAAGTTTTCTACTTTTTCCCAACTGCCGTCGCCTGATAGCACAAACTTAAGTAACAGTGGAAGCACAATTGAATTTTGTTAAGTAATTAAATTTGCATCCAAAGGATTCTTTTTGAAACAACCTTAAGTGTGTTTTTATTCTTTTTATGTTTTGGAAAGTAATAAAAAGTTACAGCTCATTCCAACCAAGGAAACTCTAAAAGTCGAGTTTTTATATGGATTTAAATACATAACCAAGTTATATAAGGATTTTATATGTAAAAGGAAAATAAAAAGGTACGTATCTACACAAAAAGGATCAAATTTAATCCATTTTCCAAATGGATAAATTATTTCTTCCTGTGATGCGATTTAGTAGGTTTACTGTAGCGTGAGCAGTAGGAGCGATGGAATGATTGTCTACTTAAGAGAAGACTAAGGTGTTTGAGAAGTGAGCTAAGAAACATTATCCGTGAAGATGAACAGATAAGAGCATGATTAATAAATGACACAAGTTTTAATTAGAGAGTGAATTTCCTTCTTGGAGGATTAATGATGTAGCTTTGGAAACGGTGTAAAAGGATTGACATGAAATATTAACGAAGGGTAGTGTGCAGCATGGCGTTGTAATCTTGTTGAGTCAAGCTTTGAGTAGCTGTGAGATTTTATAGTTCAAGAAGATGTATTGATGAGTTAATTCATATTTAGTAGACAAGGGACGCAACTTCCATCAAACAGATATCCCTTATAGTATACTCTTATCAAAAGATATACCCCCACTCTACAATATCCTTATATATACAACTACACGTATACGTTGACAGTATAAATTTTTCTTTGCCTTCACAGTCACAGTACATGAGCTAATAAACAAATTAGAAAGCAAGTGTGAATGCTAATCTGAGCCCAAGACGATTGGGAATGTGTCACTCGTAGTCTGTGTGTTGTGAGTTTGTGCGTGAAAATGAATCAAGAGGCGAATACGAAAATGAAGATTAATTTCCACGACCCGAGTTTTTCACCCGAGTCAAGTTAATATAACAAATACACAGACGACTTGTACACAGTACACATACATTATATAATTTTAACAGCAAAGTCAACTTGTGTTCCATGTTGGTAATTCTTTGTTGTATAGAGAGTTCTGCCTATATATATCTATGCAGTCAGGTCAGGGAGTTATGTAGCGACAAGCAGAAGTACAGTACACTACCAGCTATGCCTACGAAGAAGAAAGAGAGATGTTGTGTCTAAAATGAAACAGACTAGGGGCTTAGTGTTAGAAAGCGAAAAGAAAGACGAGACGAAAGATTGGATGATGTGATGTGAATAAGAGATGGACTGGAACAAGAAAAGTCTACGAGCGAGAAGGAGAAAAGAGAGTTGTATGATGAAGCACAGAAAGTCTCTAACTATCCATCCATGCACCCTTCTCTTTTTCCCAACAACTTCTTCCTCGGAAAATACATCGGGAGAAGCAGGATGTGTGTGTGTGAGTGTGTATGAGTGTGGAGAGGAAAAGGAAGGCAGAAAGTGAGTGTGGAGTGAAAGTGGAGAAAGAAGCTTTGCGAGGGAGAGAGTCAGAGAAAGAGTTGTGTCGGTGATGGGTGGATCTGGCAGCGGGATGTGGATCTGTGACTTCAGCTGCCTCTATCTCATGTGTTGATAGCAAGAAAGGACTGGCCTCTATGAGCTGGTGAAAGTTTTTCCAGCTTTGCCAGAATCGAATGTAATGAAATGAGGAGAGGCGATAAGTGAAGAGTTGTAATAGTGAATCCAAGGTGGAGGTTAGGTAGTAGCTTTACGTTTCCCTCACGACTTTTACGAGAGAAGTGGGACTTGGCTTCATGCATCTTTCCCTTGCTCTCTTGACTTCCAACATCATCTTATGTTTATAGTACAGTGGTGACTACTAGTGATCATCGGCATCCCATACTCAAATGTCTTGCCCTGCCTCACTCTTTATTTTCCTGTATTATTATGCTCCGTAGTAGACCACTACACTATATCCTACTCAACACTCAACTTTTACGGTCGACTCACATATCTGTCTTTGGCAGGTCATGCAAGTATACAAACCATGTGCTCCTTATCTTAAACAATATTTATCTAATGCTACTACTGCATGGATCTGTATACCATTCTTTACTTGTCAGCCAGCAAACAAATCTTAACAGCTACCTTCAATTCAGCAACAAAGAAACAAATCAAATGAACCATTGTAAAATGGATGCAATAAATTAGCGCAATAATGCAAAATTATCTCATCGTCAGTTGCCTAACAGTGCCTGACTGTTGTCAAATTAGTTGACACAGAATCAAGATATTAAATAAATTAATTCTCGAAATATCTCGAGATCAATTTACCCCATTCGTAAACTTAGCATTAGTTGTGATCCAGAGATCTCGTATGAGAAGTTTGAACCAATCAACGTCAAGGGCTTAACTAAGATACGACCTTGTATGTACTGAGGTGGCAATTTTCTCTCCTCTTTCATAAAATAATTTTCCCCGTCAGAGATCACGATGGAGTTGTCCGATTGACCAATCTGCTAAATTATGGCATTGTAATAGACCATTGAAATAAGTTTAAAGCCATTATCTTCAACTGTTCTTCAGTTATCGTGTGTACAGATAGACAGACAGACATTTTTATCGCATACAGTAAACGTACGATACACAATAACCAAAACAGACGCAGAGCATAAAGCAAATGGAAGTAATACTTTTCAGAACCATTAAATCCAATAGATATTTAAAAAGAGCATTTTAGAATAATAATTATAAATGCATCAGTGGCACTTCGAATTTAATTACTTGCCTGAGCTCGTAGTCCATTCTCAACGCAGTTTAATATTACCATGGTTGTCTACAAATAATATCTGTACAAACAGCACTATGCATATTTGTGTTTTAAAATAGGTGTGATGTACATTTGATGTTATATGGAAATTCACATACATGCAATTATATAATTGCCTCTCGTATGAATGAAAATTAAATTAATTAGCACATGTGATTCCTTAATTAGCATATATTCAGACGTTTATTCTGAATCATTAATATTTGTATAATTTAAATGCAAAATATTAAATATCCGTATTTATTTATAATATATAATTCAAAAGAAGGGAATTATTTTCCAAGGCGGTGGTAATAATCTGCAACTTTGATTGAAGGTTAATTAATCCTATTTAAATTCAACAAATGATATATGGTTACAAAAATAAATAATGAATTTACATTGAATGATGATTTCCGATAGTTTAGCCAAAGGTTAAACGTGACAGTGAAAATGACGCAACACACTGTTTGGTTAGCCACCTACCTACTGTCTTACAAACCCGGTTTGCGGGTTGTATGAATGGAATTTAAGTATTAATTTTGTAAATAAGAATTTCTCTTTGAAAGTGAAAGTTGATATGTGTAGCTAAGGGTGTGTTTAGTCTAACTGAGAAATGCATTTGAATCTCATCAAGTCGCCATTGCTATGTAGGAAAGGAGGGCATGCTTTATTCAGAAAAGAGAGAAGACAGACAGAGAGGAAGGCAATTAAAAGGGAAAGAAGGAAAAGCCGCTCTTTTTAGCTGCTGTGCTGCTGCTGTGTGTGTGTTATGCAATGTTGAGATATGTCGGTATGTGTATTACAACAAGGACGTTAGATGTTAGTGATGCCAGTGGTAAAAGTACAGAAATGGAGAGCGTTATGGCAATGCATTGGAATGACAAAGATATACAAGAAGCAACCTCCACTTGCCTAAATTGTGAAGAACAGAAGGAAAACTAAATAGAAACTGATTTCTCCTTGGTTTTGTTCCGGGAATCGGGATCCGAATCGGGTAACTGAGAGGAGCAGTGAGCAAGAGAGAGGCAAAGAGAATGTGGAGAGTCTCTCAGTATGAAGCGAGCGGCTGAACGGATCGTTTGTTCTCACAATCTTCTTCTTCTCGTGTAGTCTCTCCGATGCCAGTGAAAGCCAACCCTGTGTGTGCATGATACACACGTTGTCTCCCACTTTCTTCTTCGCTCAGTCTCACAGTGTTCTTCTCAGTTCACTTCCTCCGAGTACAACACTACTCGTCTCATCTTCTATCGCCATTCTCATCATCGTCATCATCAACCTTATCTTCATTATCATCATCTCTGTACTAACAACATTTTCTTTCGTCAGCATTCCAAATCAATTAATCAAGTTTCCCTCTTCCGAAACAATTTCCATTACTTACTTTTGTTTTGGCTAGGATTATTATATCTGTGCCAAAAGTTCATTTGTTAAAGGTGATTTAAGTACATCGTGCACGTGCAAAAACCAGAAAAAGAAAAAAAGGAATTTCGTGTTTTACATTTATCTGTGTGTAATAAGTGTCTAATGTTCTAGTTTTAAGGTTTCTATAGTGCGTAATGACAAATAACAAAGAATTGTGACAAAATACACATTTAGTTCATAGCCGGTTAAGTGTAGAAATGAATTAATCCTCTGCACTACCAAAGATTTTATTAGTGCATTTGTGTGCACGATTTTAGAAAAACGCGAAATTGCGTTCGGGCACTTTGTTTGGGTTGCGTGTTGTTATTTGATCTGTGTCAATGTATCTGATGGAGAGATTGTAATGTTTGTAAAATGTGAGCGTGTTATATTTGTAAGGTGTTGTGCAACAGCATTTCCGACTAACCTTGCAAAGAGTGTGGAAAAAAGTGGTTGAAAGGAAAGAGGATGTGTATTGAGTTACAATGAGTTTCTTGCCCTCATTAAAAGATGACATGTTCCATTCCTCCTACCTTCTACTCATACAGGTCTGTGCTTAATGGCATTTGTGTTTCTGAGTAACATCCGGCGACGTATCCTATTTTCTTGGTATTATTTTACATGTAAGAAAAGTACGACAAATAAAGAGAAAGAGAGAAGAGAGAGAGAGAGAAAGTCAAGTAAAGGAAAATGCTAATAGCATTATATACAGCGAAAATAATTTCATTACCGTTAGTACTGGGGATCTCAGGAAATATTTCTTCCCGAATATGTCAGTTGCGGTTGATAGTGTGATGGTGGTTGACAAAGTATTTGGAGTAGTGTAGTAAATGCACAAAACACTGTGTAGTGTGTAATTCATTGTGGTTCAAGTGTTTTGTGCAACATGAAATTACAGTGCGAGTGGGACGTAAGTATACTTGTAGAACACAAGTTGTCACGGAGAGTAAAACTGGCAAATAAGATAATGTAATCCGACAATTTCATCTCAAATGACATTATTACTACCTAACACTCAACGTCGTGAGTAATGACTTCTAGTGTCATATGCGGAAATGTAATTAGAAGCTCCAATTACTTATTTATTTATGTCGTATTTTCATTTTCACGTTCTACCACGAATAAAAATGAACCTTCCATACCTATTACAAAGCAACACAAGTAATTTGTAATTCAATTAGTGTCTTTCCTTTTTTGGATGACTACAAGAGAAATGCTCTGTAGAAATTCTATATCTCATACTGAATTATATTAGTATTTTTGCTGCATCCAAGAAGTAACGATGAAAGTTTCATAGTATTCATAGTAATGAAATGAAATATAATTGCATTTCCTACTTGAAAATATGAACTGAAATTTGATTCGTAACGGAATGAAGAGTCAAGGATGAAATATAAAGAGAGTGTTCATATATCTATCTGAACGTTGTATTAATAGAAGTGAATATTTAGGAACATTTTTAGAGAAATCAGATGTATATGGGATTTTCTTTCATCCGTGCACTTAACTCTTCTCGAGTTGCACATAAAGAACTACCTGTGTAGCGTTTAGTATTTTCATTGAAACACATGTAACCACCGAGCAAACGACTGATAAATGTTAAATGTAGGAGGTATATATGAACACGCAAAAAATATTTACATCAAGGGAGATCTCTGTCGTGATGTGGGTAAGTGAGGGGCGGAAAAGACTCAGGCAAATTTACTTGATGATATACTACTTGTTTTTTGTGTTGTTACAATGTAGCATTTCATATCTGCATATAATAATATTTTCTGTTTTTTCTGCCTATGTCACACACACACACAAAATATTATAATATACAGGAATAAACATTGAGAGAGGTAGCTTGGTTCTGTATGCATAATTTAGTTGTTTGCACAAGAGTGCTTTCTTTTTGCTGCTTTCTCTCGTCGTTTGCGATTAGGGAAAGTTAGTCACAGTCCCACAAGCCCTGTAACGTATAATGGAACCGAGTGTCTCCAAATAACTCTCAATTGTTAGATAATATTTACTTTTCGTCTATCTCTCCATACTGAGACTAACCGAGTCTGTGAAAGTTTTGCGAGAAAACTGTATGAACTTATTGTAGTACTCTGTAGTATGTATGCACACACACACACACACACAGGGAGGGCCAAGAGTACTTACACAGTGTAGTGGAGAGAATAAATGGAGATACATTCTTTGATAAAATAAACCATTCAAACCGGCTGTAATAAAGTAGCGTAAGATTCACAATTACCTAAGTTACCTAACCGTTATTTACTGTTGTCAACTGATTTGCCAACTGTTGTTGTCAACTGATTTGCCAACTGTTGTTGTCAAATGAGTCGTCAATTGTTGGTGTCAACTGTTTTGACCTACTTTGACGAACTAAGATGATTTGTCGCAAGATATCTAATCACATGATACAAAGACCAAAAGAAAAAGTATGTGTTTATAATTAAATCACACAGTTACATTTTTATTAAAAGGAAATAAGTTGTTGCAATAAAACCTAGATAATACAGACGTAAAAACTTTCATTGCGTTTTTAATTCGGCAAAGACTAATAAAATAAGCCATTCGTAACGGATCAATCAAATAGCGGAGGAAACAGACACTGAACAGAGTGAGACACACAAAATTGTGAAATATGAAGTGACAATAAATGTGTTGGAAATATAACTACACTGACTACATGCATTGGAAAACATCAATTCTCATTTTTCGAAATATTTTGAAATTTAAAAGTTGACGGGTTTTATTCTGAAACGAAATTAGAATTCACGTAGCAATGTTTAAAATGCATTGGGTATTTAAGGCTGCATTGACACAGTAGTTACATTAGAAGGTCAAAAGTGATGAAGGAGTTGGCCGATTGACCCCATCGTCGAACTTAACCTCTCATAAGTCCTCACTGGTGTGTTTACCAAACTGGATCAAAATATCTCAATCCGTTCTAAAGTTATCATGTTGTGGGACAGACGGACAGCTTTAGTTTTTCTATAAAGTAGCTTACGCTACTTAATAAATGTTCAATGCAAGGCTTTCTCCGCTGTTTTGTTTTTTCTGTGTGTATATATATATATGTGTGTGTGTGTGTGAGTACAATTGACACACACAACACAAACACACACCCACACTCTCTCGCTCGTGTGAGTAGTCAATGTGCATTTCTATCGAAAGAGAAAAGTTGGTAATTTCCTTCGAGTTGAGACAGATGCTAATAAATAACCGTTGTACGTTGTAAAAGAAGGACTAACTCGTCGGAATGATTAGCCGCTTTGTGAGCATGATTCGATTAGCGACAAATTGAAATTCATTGCTGTCACATGCGAGTAATATTATTATTGCAACCCAGCAGGGTATCTTCAGCTATAGCCATTCCATCGCCATACTTCTAATTCAGTTCCATGTCCACACACATAAACACAGCTTGGTCAAGTGAACTAATTTAGACTAATCTCGTCTTCTGTGTTATTTATTTACTTATTAACTTCAAAACGTTCGGCTTCAGGATGTCTGTGCACGAAATTTTAGTAGTCGGATGTACATGTGGGTGGGATGGGACATGAGTGATAATGAGAGGTTGCTATAGGGTCAGGAAATGTAATACGGTGACGGCTCTTTGTGGAATTTCAATATTCTAATCTACTCTTCTAGTCATCCCTAGGGATTTCAATGAGAGTGAATGTATTTACTACGAGAGTGCTGCTTTTGTCTATGTGCAAGTAGACTTTTTTCAACGTTCAATGTTTTTAATTCATCAAGCTTTGAATGTCTAGACTTGAATAATATATTATAATATATAAGTGCACTGCTCAAGTACCAATACAAATAAATAATGATGATGAGTGCTCTAACTAAAAGTAGTAGTTGAATAATGTGCGATATAGTTCTGTGAATGTATTATGCTCACAAAACAATTCTATTACATTAGGGAATGAGGAGAGTGCTAGCTATAGGCGGTATAGCTATGACTTTCAGATAGAAACTCTCTAAGCTCCTCCAGAACAAAAGAAACTTACGATAATGATAATGTATTGCAAAATGGGAGAACGTATAGTCCTGACGGAGAAAACACAATGGAGATTCCATTACAGTGGAGTAGAATATGGCTGATGGTGATGTTGACATGGACGAAGCATAATGCATCCTACATACCATTACTACTCACTTAAGTCAAAGTAGTTAGCGAAATTAACCCACTTTTCTACTCCCATTGTTTGTGACGTGTATTTTGAGAGAGTTGTCAAAAAATGAGGGAAAAGTCTCACATTTCACGACTAAAACAGACTAACTTACATTTACACTGTACTAGCACACTGTGTGTATCTCATGTACTTTGTATGCAGAAATATCATGATGTTGGCTAGTATGACACGAAGATAGAACAATGAATGGATTTGAAACTACAGAGAGTTTCATATTTAGAGCAGTGAGCAGTATATTAGTAAATGTCAAAAATGATGATAATATGCTGATGCTGTAGCTTTGTGTTTGTGTGTGCCATGTGGAAAGGACTTATGCTCTCGGCTCAATTCACTGGTTGTTTTGGTTGGTGATGTGTTATACTTGTACTCTGTGTGTGTGTTCATTCTCGCTCCGTCCTTGTGCGCGTTGCATATAAAATATATATCTATCGGAATGGTTTGTAGTGGGTTTGTAAATGGTTCGCCTTTTCTTGGTAGGAAGGAGTAGTATGAAATATATGCAACGTAGTCAGAGATTCATGAAAATCTATTGCAAATTGCCACTGTATTAACAAAGCTGAGCAGGAGAGATAGAGAGGAAAGTGAATCCACTCTCGAGGTTGACTATTTGCCCATGCCAACAACAGCGTTTCATTGGAATAATCGAATTACTTCATCCCGTCCTTCTCCCGACGTCTACATTACGCAACCCGTATGCATCCCGACTACACTACAATTGTTCTATCTGTGTTCCACTATAGATTATAGACTGGCATATATGTGCACACATATAAATTGCACATGGCTTATAAGTGTAAGTATACGTGGCTTAATATGACAGTGTACGTATATAGGTACTAGAGAAAGAGATATCCATGAAGATGGAGAACTGGAGCCACATAATTTGCAATCCATCTTCCCACTCGTCCCAGTACATTCTGTGATTGTGAGCTAATTCTGTCTGTACGTAGTCGTTAGTGTCTTTGCACCCGACAGTAACCAGCAAAACAGCACACACAAACATCCATTTCGGTCGGGTGGCTCACTGCGCTGCATTTTGTTATCTTCTCTGGTTTTATTACTACTGGAGCTGGTTTCGCGGTATACGAATACAACCTACCGTAATTATTCTTTGTGAGATTGATTGTATGATTGCTAGCCGCCTGCCTGCCGAGTAAAGGATGAAATTGATCGGAAAATGAGACAGAGGAGATTTGCTTTTCTCACAGTTATTTATTATTACCTATTTGTAATTTACTGTCTTGGGTAATATCGTGCCAGTGGAACGACACTGAAACGAATGTGATGTATTGCAGGAGAGAATTGTAATTACGTGAGGTAGGAAGGTTTTTCTTTCTTTCTTTGTATTCGAGAAAGCTCCGAGTGTTGTGTGGTAAATATAGAAAATTCCGTCTTATTTGCTGCACTGTTTCTTTCATTTGTATCTTCATCTGAGTGAGACGAGGAGGAAAATAATAATAGTAATAATCGTAATGGGAAATATGTTGAGAAAAGCTGCACAATTGTAAAAATGGTGTAAGTGTACACTCGAGACGAGGGGAGAAGGAGGATTAGCTTTGTTTCCTGTGTACTTCCACTCCACGTTCTTTCAACTGTTTCGAGTGCTTGCATTTAATTTTGATTATTAGTGGACTTCGTGTACAATTGAAGAGAAAGACAAGAAGATGACCAAAGTATATAGAGGACGTCTCTAAGAGCCTCTGCAAACAACGAGCACCGTACTGCGTTTTGTGTAGTGCGGCACTTGCACACAAATGTAAAAGGACATTTCAAGTGCCATTTTCATTTCAAGCACTATTCAATGTACACTTCTGGCTACAAAACCAGAGGAACAGGAGGAGGACAGACAAAGAGGCAATAAACATCATTCAACAACAACAACATCATACAATTGCTTATTTGCCTGGCTTTTAAACAGTTCTATTTAGACACATCCGGGAATAAACGTTCTAAATTACTTTCCAGACCACTTTCATGTTTGTCCTTTTTTGAATTTCCCCATTCTATCTGTACTAACGCTAAGTAATATTGCGAAAGCAAAATACATCAATTATTAATCACATTTTATCGATTTGTATACAACCTTTTGTTCCTATTTAAATACAATTAAATATGTACTATCTTACAATGAATGTAGATTCATGCAAAAATGCCTTTGATTTGTACGCTGCTATATTTGATTACAGTAAATCCTATTCCTATGCAAAGGAATAAATTTTCTCCATAACGACTAATGTCTCTGTTCTGTTTGCGGATGGAAGGTTTTAGCAACTCTGGTGGGTTATTATTGTTTGTGGCACTCATTCCATTTGGAAGTGGTTTATTTTATGACGTTAGCCATGTGAGTGACTGTGCTGTCCTTGTAGCCCATTTTATTTTGACTGGAGCACAGCAGATAGACAGACGGGAGCAGAGAACCACTTTGTTTTGAGTGGATTGAAAAGAAAAGCAAATTAAATGTAACAGAGTAGAAGAAGATATATACCTGGGTGAGTAACCGTTACACAGGAGAATGTAGTGGACTGAAAAGGCAGAGTGGTTTATAGCTCTATCACTCATACTCTTACTCCTACGCATATAAAATATAAACCTTCGAGTTATCTGCTTTTCTCCACACAGCGGCAGTAGGCACCACTTCGTAAGTACCTTGGTACTTGGAGAGGAAATGATGGTACAAGTAGCCATTGCGCATTGAGTGAGACTATGCATTCTTATTACTGGAGGTAGTCAACGTATCTGACATTTCACTGGAAACATTGATTCCTTTTCATGATGTGAGAGTAAAAAGATTTTGTAGGTACTTTGGCAGTGTGTTGCTACGTTAGTGTATCTATGGAGCCAACTAAATCCGTACTTAACCTGTTTTCCACGAAATGCAACTTTAGGATGGTTTTCCCCATCTACAGTCACTCGTACAGAGTACTTTTTAGTATTTGTTCAGAATAGAAAAGGGAAGCGAGTAGGGTTACTCACAATGTCTGTGTTAATGGCGAGCTTGTCACATTTCTTTATTGTTTCATTTAAGAGACTCAACACTGTTTTATATTTTGCATTATAGTGTCTGCTAAATGAACACCGGCTAAAAGGAGCAAATGGCAACAATAGAACCATCCGTGCACTACCCATACATTTATATAGTACTTTGTGTATAATACACAATTCGCAGAGATAAGGCTTAAGATTATTTCTATGCATAAAATAAAATCATGCTATCAACACACAGCATCGTGCATTCCTATTTCTAACATCAACTCATATCAGAAATTTAAATCAAACGTAGGACAAAGAGAAAAAGGTTGTGTTTGAAATCGTGTGTGTTGTGTTTTAAAATGATTGTTTAAAACTAGTGTATTGATGGACACTTTTTGTGCATAACAGTTATGAATTCTATAAAGGATCGTTTGAAAAAGATTAAAAATGAAAGAGAAAGTGAAATTCTGCATTAAAAATGAATTTTATTCTTTCATAAAGAATTATCAAACTTTGCACAGAGAAATCGGCATTGACTGAATGCATTGCAAATTTTGCATATGCATTGTATGATTGCCAACTAGTAAATCTAGGAACATAATGCGATTGAATTTGCTTCACCTAAAATTTAATACAATTTAGTATATTCTTTCAATTTTCAGGTATGTATAATAACGGTTTTTTTGCTACACTGCATAAAAGAATCAATTCTATCTGTTTTATGTAAATCGAGTTATAGATTTAAATTCCTCGCTTGAGCTTTCCGTCATCTGCAGACGCATTTATTGTGCAGATGTGCAGGTACAAATTTACCAAGTTTTCTCAGATTACAAATGGATGCGAATACAGATAATGAAAAGCACCAGGTCTGCCCATATACTACAATTTGATTTGGTTGAAAATATAAATATCCATTCAGTCTCACACTCACTCCCCCACCTTGCTTTCTCACATCTACTGTAGCTACTTGATTAACAACTAAACTCGCATTCACATTATACGGGTTAATATCCAATATGGAGCTGAGTGGTTATTGTAGTAAGTTGCTCTGCTCGTGCTAGCTAGTATATTTGGTTTACTGTCAGATAACTGCGAGTCCAGATGAGGTCAGTTGGAAATCCATTTCATTTCCTGTATATAGGTTTCACTTTATTTGCCTGTCTGTTTTTCTCTGCTAATCTCTCACAGCCAAAGTTTCTCCACTGTAATTTCCTTGATCCTGACTGCTGCGCGGTGTTTGTGTACGAATCTTGCATATGTAGTAGATATCTGTGTATACATAAATAGGTAGGCAATAAAAGTAATAATAATGTTCCTCCACTAAACGTTCTACTGATTCAGTCATGTTTTAATAGTCCGTACGTGTCTATAGAAGTCAGGTCCAATGATGCTTATTGCATTTCCCTGAATGATTGCAAGCTCTTAACACTTACTAGACATAAGTCTAATTATATCACACACGTGTAATGCAGGTCGTTTTCCATTTGCTTGAAATTCGAATGGTGTCCATAAAGGAAACCGTGGTTGTATCTGCATCGGCTCGTTTATTAGCGTCGTAGAAACTCACTGTGTGTTTATACTGGGAATATAAGTACCCACATATAAATATGTCTCTAAATATATAGGTATAGGTATACTTAATATAATTTATGAAAGTTATACTATAGTAGGTATATTTATATTTATATAGGTAGTACATTTATAATATAGGTACTTTATACTGACTTTATGTATTGCAATTCCGGCTTTGTATTGGAGAATACTCAACCGCAAGAGATGAATTCATTCATATGGAACTTGACACATATATACGTTGTATGTTTGTATATTGTCACTGGTAATAATCTTACAAGGTACAATTGCAGATGTAAGTATTTGTATGTGTACTGTGCCACTACAAACCTAGAGGGATTGGTTATCTGTTGCGATGTTTCCGTTTGGGTAGAGAATAACCGCAGTATCTCATTTCATTTCCTAGTAGAATAGAGCTTGTCAGAATTTTGATTCCTTTTATTCAGTCGTAGTTCTGTTTTGTAGCTTATCTTAGTCGGTTTGGAGGACGTTGTCTGCGATTTTATGTCAATTGAACGGCATAAGCATCAAACTCAACGAGAATGGCGGACGGGAAAGTACAAAAATATCTCTGAATGCCAATACGGATGAAAGTGACAGCCCTAGTATTTACATTTCATTATTCCGCAGAAATCTGACGTTACTAGATTTTCCATTCGTTTTTTGCACAACGCACCATATCAAACAAAAGAGAATTGTCCATTGTTTTCCCATTTATTTTTATATTCACTTTATAATTCCCTTTAAAAATATAGAGATCTATCACGTATAAACTCTCTATTTGAACGGGCGATAGACTACAGTCACTTTGCTTCACTCTCAACATACCTATTAGGAACTTTTATTCATTTTCGGGTCACGTTTGAAATTGCCAAATGTAATTTGGTAAAGAGAAAAAATTCAATGCGATGTGTTTTCAGTGTACGACCTATACATATTGCAGTTTTAGATTTATTGTACTTACATACATTTTTTTATTTCTGACAATGTTAGTAAAATTTGAAATTTTAAGTATATGAGTGTTAAAAATATTTTACATATGGGACATTGTTTGGTATGAAGGCAAAAATACGTAATTTGGTTTAAATGGTAGATTAGTTTTTGTTAATAATTCAGATTGAAGGAATAGAAAGTGTTTAATGCGCATTAAGAAGAAGTTTAGGTACGGCGGTGGTTTGAAGTTGTGATAAGAAAGGTTCTTTAGCTAATTTTTGTAATGGTGTAGCAAGGAATTTGCATTTGAAAGAGGGTTTCAGTTTTAATACCTTCATTTGCAAATGTATCTCGTTCATTGAGTCTCCTTTTCGTTTCTAATGGGTTGGAAGTGTTCAAGATTTTCCGTATGGTTCTTGAACGTAATCGTAAGATTACACAGCCAGTATTCTATTAAATGGCTGAAGTGTTCAGCTATTTGCTTTCTCATAAGCTCGTTATAATAATGTGTAGGAAATAAAGAGAAAGCCATCATAAGTGAAAGAGAGAAAGCTAATCTTGACTAAGAGGGAATGTAAAGTGAAAAGTTTGGAAATGAATCCTTTGGGTGAAAGCAAATAAGGAAGAATGCCATTGGAAGATTGTGACGCAAGCCTTAAGGATAAAAGATTCGTATTTAACGAAGAAAGAGTAAAATAATGCACTGAAGCTTTCTTGATTTTGTCTTCCGTGTCTTGACGTCTTGTCTCGACTTTCAAGTTCTACAGCTCTGACGAACTTACATGTTATTAAGATTCAGTATGAAACGTAATACTGACGGCTCAACGAACTTGCGCATGTATATATTCCTTCCTTTACATACCGAAATATATTTTCAGTTGTACAAGGCAACTGTGTAAAAAGGAAAGATACAATGTCGAAATAAGAAATTGTAGTAAAGGAAGAAGTAAATAGTTAGAGAAGAGTTAATATAAAAAATCGCGTATAGTGTTTCAGGAGTGATGGATGAGGATGGAGATGTAAATGCAGATAGATGAACAGGAAGATAAGTTTCTCGGTTGATGTGGTGTACGTACGTTAGTACTTATCTCTAACCCCGTTTTGCAAACCCTGATATATTTCCAACTCCTTGTTTTACAAATCCACGTGAGAAACGCAGACAGGATGAAGAAACACTCTGGAGGTCGTTAGATTAAAGCACAAGAGTATTTGAGTGTTATGTTCGGAGTGGTCAAGGGACAGTGGAAATTTACACGTTGTATTTGATACCTAATTACTAACTATTTTCTTACAATCCCGTTTTTGTTTATTTATGGCTCAGAATATGTTATAAGGAGGTAGACACTTGGCCATCATTTTTATATAAGGTGGGTTTGTAAAATATGGGTTTGTACAGAACGTAAATTGTGCAAGTTTGCGCTGCATGGAAAAAGACAGTGAGAAAAAGAGAAAGGAGAAGAAAGGCTGAGTGAGTTTAGTTGTTTGCGGAGTCAAGACTAAAGTATTTACTCCAGTTCACTGTTAACTTAAGTTTTGACGAAAGCTTGGGATTTTTGCCCGTAACTTGGATCCCTAAGGTGTAACTAGGCCAGACGAGGCCGGGCGGGCAGATTACATTACAACAACGGCACAAAATACAAAAGCTCAAGAATGGAAAACCTTTAGATGTTATACTATTACTCTCGACTGTACGGCCTTTATTACTCCTTTGTTCACCTCCCCCTTCCCGACTCCAACTTATAATAAGCATTTCCCAGGTAGTCAACAGACACATGTTCTTCTATTCCACGAATATACTGTTGCATAGTTACTTGTTAGTTAAAACACTAACTCATTACTGTAAAGTAAAGGAAACAGGTTCATGTATCGTCTTTAAGTTGAACCTGTGACAACCTGGTAGACACTGTTGCCCTGTCACTGACAAATTTTATTTCTAATGGTTTCTTCTTTTTTATTGAAGGTAAAACTCTTGAAATTCACAACAACCCTATCAAAGGCAAATCAATTTCTAAAATCTCCGTAAATATCAGTGTTAGTTTATTTATCTCTCTTTATTCACAAATAGACAATTACCTAATCTGTCATACCTAAATCAAATGCATAAAAATTGCTAAACTCCAATGTTAAAATTATAACGGTAGAAAATTTAGGTTTTTACATTTACTAACGCCTAGGTAACCGTCGGTTAAATTCCTGTTTGCTTTAGATATAATTTAGATGGAAATATATTTCTACAATTTTGATGACATTGAGAGATGTAAGGAAAAGTGTACAAACTTTTTTGGTAATTTGTGCCGCGTATAAATAAACATATTGTGCGTGTAATACGGAAAGTTTTCGGTTTGAATGTAAACTGCATTTTTTAGAAAAGTTTTTATATTGGAAAGGACATCAAAAACAGATAGTTTCTTAAAGTTTTAGTGGGCCTTTGGATGGTAAACTTACACACAATGGGAGTGTGCTCAGGATGTTACGTGAGGGGACGCATAGGAGGTTGGTTGAATGATAAATATAGAAAGTCGGCTTTGAACGCTCCTCACAAATGGACCATGCCAAAGGTGAAAAAATGGAGAGACAGAGAAGTATAAAGTACTTTGAGTTTGTGTGTGGAGTCAAAAAGTTGAGCAAGTTGTTACATTTTCCGCCTTCTCCACTTTTTAGTTGTCCCGTATGGGTATTTCTATTTCGTAATACGGCACTCGTGGGCTTCTTTTTCCTTCCGTTCCTGTCTTCAAGGGGCAGAGGAAGTGGCTAGCTTAACGTCTGTACATAAGATTATTAGTTTCAACACATATACTCATACTTACGCATTAAAGCTTGTTTTTACTCCACTACTCTGTTTTACCTTACCTATTATTATTACGAGTTTACTTTAGCTACTAGCTATACTGTATTACGCATGAATACGAGTGTACGGGTACATACAAACTTTTACGCAGATGAAATAAGAAAATTACCTGGCTAATGGACAACGAAACTGTATTCTATTATGTTGCACGATATATACATACACTCTGAAAACTTTTACGGGATTTTACAGTGGCCTACAGCTTTACTAGGAATACTTACGTTAGTAGTGCATTACTCTCGGTAAACCTATGTAGTTCATAAGGAAAGTTTGTATTAGGTACATGGTGGGAGTAGTGTATACGGAATTGCACTGTAGTACTGTAGACAATTGTCTGTACTTTTTAGTGACCAGCAAAAGCAATCCAATTTAAACGAACTTCTCTGTTGGGTTTCAGCTGTCATTAAGTTGTAGGTGTAGTTGCAAAGAGAGCTAGGTCAAATGAAAATGTTGTTTCTATTTTCGTCTGTCTTGGAGTATATTATTAATGGAATTATAACGTGACACACAGAAACAGTTTTTCCGCTACGTTGAAAATACAATCTGGATGTACATAGAAATAATACGAAAAACGTGACATGCCCTATATTTGTGTAAGTAATGTTGAACTGTAAGGGATTCTGAAAAATTACCTTATTGGATTTATGGTATTAGGTACACATAAAATCATCATGCTGTTACTATAATTTTTGCGAAAATAGAAATAAGGCAGATTCTGACAGGAGTAAAGTTGATGTAATTGAATTCAGTTGAACGATTCTTTACAAATTGCGACAGTCTTAATTCCAGAGATGACAAAATATATTTATCGTGTTGAAATCAACATTACCTTCTAATTCTTATCATTGCGCATTTTGTTTGTGTTGACTGGCGTCAGGCGTTGCTTGTGATTCTGAAATCCTCCAAAGTATTCTCTCTGTTCAGGTTGGTAGTACCTAGTAGTCTTCATTTGATACATACAAATGCCCAGTAGAGGAAACTTCCTTTCATATTCAAATAAAACTTGCCGATGTTCTACTTTCTCCAAGATGTGCAAACCATTCTGTTTTGTCTTCAGTTGTTTTCTCCGCGTGCCTCACTCTCTGCAAGTGTTTCTGCAAGATTTCGAAATGCATTTAGTTGTATGTTCAAATTCACATAGTTCTATTGTTACTCTTGCCATGTATACCGAATGTGTACCTCACAACAACAAATTTGCAGTTCCATCGTTCTGCTGTTTATTTCATCGTTTCTACTAATTCTAACTACTTTCGTAGTTAAGTCACTGTAGAAATAATTAAATCAATTATTCCATCTGCTGGTATGTCATAATTAAAATGAATGATTATTTACAAGGCCACACATTTCGTGTATTGCTCACACCCTCCCCAGTGTAGAAAAGTATTTGATGTATAAATTAGAATCAACACATTACATGCACATGCAAAGTAGTTAATTTTTAATTAATTACTTTCAAGTTTTATGCGAATACTACAAAGTGTACAAAGGCTGCTACGCTATACAGACACAGAATATACGCCATTACACCACCACCACAACCTACTACTTATACTCTTACTATGAAAGTTGAGATGAAAAGGGATGAGAAAGTTGTGGAAGTAGTCGTCGTAGGGTTGTGGTGTGGCTTGCATTGCATAGAAGGAAAATTTGTAGTCTTTTGGTCTTCAAAGCCAGAAAGCTGACATAAGAAAGGCGAGTGAGTTGAACTGATCCCTCAACCTAACTTTTCTCCGTCAGGCCACGAAGGTTACTTAAGAAACCATCACAGAAGAACGACTCTAAAAGAAAGCAGCGGAAAAGGACGAAGACACACAAGAAAGTCAACTCTCTCTTCTTTTCTTCCTTTGCCTTTACTGCAACTACAAGCCACGACTCTACGTAGGAAAACTATGCCCTGCATCATGTACAGTTCAAAATCTGTTAGACATAACGGGCGTGGCTATACTTCACTTTGTACGTATATCACTTCCGATATAAAGTCCACAACCTTTTGTATAAAATACCTTCTGTGTGCTCTACTCTAGCAGTTTTGAGTCAACCGAGACTTTTTACTATTACCCAGCACTTAGTACCCACTATACAGATAATACATATTCCCATATACTTTATCCTGTGAGATATAGCATTTTATATTAAGTATATATAACCATGACGTGCATATATACACTTACTACTGCACTTCATACTGTTACTAATACAAGAAGAAACATCTCTGATGCTATCTATACTAGTCAAGTACAAGTCTACTTGTACACAGTATATATAAGTTAAATTTTAACACTGTGTGTAGGGTTGACATGCTGGTGCAGAAGTGTATATGCATGTAGGTATGTCACTATTGAAGTTTTATGGTATATTTATATGTACTTACAAGTAGGAGAGACAAAAATTGGAGATTGGACTGAGATGGAGTGGCGGAGGAATAAGTGCAGCAGTGTTACTGTTAATACTGCTTCAGACTGAATGTGAATCGTTGCTGGAGGATATCGTGCATAGTGGCCATATGATATAGGTATAGTGTGTCAGAATGTAGATAGTAGTTGGTTGTGTGCGAGTTTATATAAAGAATAGGTAGGGAATAAGAGAGAGGTAGGAGTAAAAGTAGAGCATTGATATAATATAGACTGGTTGGACGGTTGGATGAACAATACATTTAAAATCGCTTCACGAATCAAACTAGAAAAGGACGAATGGATTCCTTCTGGCTCAGCTGAGTTATCCCAGTCAGTCAGAGTAGAAAGAGCTGAACAAAGGGAAGTGAAGGAAAAAACTCAAGAAACGGTAGTAAGTCATAATATACTAAATAATAGTGTAACAGTATTTAGACAGTTGGTTGCTGGATGGATGAATGGATCTAGTGGATTCTTTCCTTTGATCTGTCAGAGTGAAGCTTAGCCGTACTTTCTCTACAGCATTCTACCCGAACCGAAAACTACCACTAGGGCTATACTCCAGTTACGTTTAACTTTTTCTGGCTGGAGTAGGAAAAAATCCTATGTAGTGGTTTTGGCAAAATCTATTTTTCATGCTATATTTATTGATGTATATACACACACTGTATATATAGGAAGTACCTAGTGTAAAACAATATCATAATATCATTCACACAATTCTAAACGAAAAATAATGTGGTAAAGAGACTTGGTGGAGTTCAAATGTGCATGCATATGTAGATTATGATTGTAACACAATTTTTCTTACTTAGTTAGTCTCTGTTTTCACTCATTTGATCGGCGTGTCAACTTTTTATGTTATCGTAATCACGTAGTAATATTTCCTACATTAGGTAAATGCACCATAAAGAAATTTGTGCTGGGCAATGTACTGACTGAAAAAAATTTTGATAGTGATATACATTATATGCATGTCCCATTATAACAGACTATCCACGATAATTAATCTTCTGTAATTAGTCTCTGTACGTATGATGTGTAATTTAATACAAGTATCTTATTACAAGTCAACAAGTCATAATTATTTTGCAGAGTAAGCATCAGGATGATGAATTGATGCAGCACAATGCAAATTATTTTGTATGTAGCAGCCGTAGTGTAAAACTACAATATTCGTTACTTTGTTGCGAAGTAGTGCACAATGTTATCATAGTTTTGTTATTTTAGGAGTCTGTTGTTTTGTACTACTTTTACTTAGTGATGTATATAGGCAGCTATGTAATATGGGAAATATGTGTGGTGGTGTAGAGTTGATTGTAGTTGTAGTGTAGTTCTGCTGAAATAGAATATAGTGGAGTAGGAGACAAAAGAAGGGAATTAGGATATTGCATTTGTTCGTGTATAACTGAGAAAGAGAAGTTTTGCTTTCCCTTCCTTTTCGTTTACTTTGCGTATCTTTGACACACAGACAGGAGCCTCTCTCTCGACGGGTTTCCTTCCGTATTAACTTTTCTCGTCGAAAACTTTCCTCTTTGGTTTGCTTGGTGTTGTTGTTCTGTTATCTCTCACTTTGCTCCGAGACTCTCTCACTTTGCGTGTGAGTGGGTGCGTGTGTGTTTCCACACAATGCTATGTGTATATTACTCGTACTGTGAGAGTTGTTTCAAGAAGAGCAAGTAAATATAAAGTAGTCGGATTGGGTAAGCAGTCCTCATTCCTCAATAAGTTTTAGTTTTAGTCTCACAGTCAGAAACAGAGGCAGTTGAAATACGGGTAAATCGTAGCAGGTTATTGTCGTCGTTTGCGTCTTCGGTTTTTGTACTCAGAGTTCATGAGACTTCTTATTGCATTGGTTGGTCTTTCATTCTCTAGTCATTTGTATTTGGTCGTGTCTGTGTGGCACGCTAATTGCCAAGTTAGAATTCGAATTACTCTCCTGATCTACTGCAAGGCACACAACTAATACAAACGAAAAAGGCAGTGATAGCAAACTAGAAATGCACCAATTGAAAATGAAACCTGAGAAACTTATTCTCTTAATTCTGCGTCTATATATAGACGGTACTGTACAATACACGCTGTGTTTCTGCAAAGAAAGTTTTTACGTGTTTTTCTTTTGTCTATAATATTTGGCACTTAGTATTATGTTTACACCGTGCAAAATGCATTCCTTTCGTTACATTACCTTCAAACTTATATCAGCTTCATTTTAATGTGGTATACGTTTTTACAAGGTTGCCCCTAGAAACCCTTTACAGGTTATTCAGTCTCAAATCTTTCGATTTTTGTATGGCTTTCATTTCGACGATTCGGAGCTTGAAATGGAAGGCAGCGCTGCAATAAACTCATAAGGCACCCTGAATTCCTTGAATTTGAAAATAAATTCATTTCAACAATATCCCAACTGGATAACCTGTAAAGGCGTTTCCAAAATCAACCTGACGTTTATACGTTGGTTTTTATGGTTAGAAGCATTTTACTATTCACCATATGGAAACGTCAACTTTCTAGCTACCATTTATCATGCTATCACCTACGAATTATTATGCTAAACGTTTTTTATATGTTTCATAATGACATCATATAGGATTTCGGCGAAGACAGGCATTTTTTAGCGGATCCATCTTGCTTTTGTTACATTGACTTTAAAATAGCGAAGACGCCCGCCACTGTTACATATTTAGGTAGACTCCTTTTCGTTAGTATGTGTCATACAAAAAGAAGATCAGTTGTTGTGTAACAAACCCCTTGAAGCGTTGGCGTTGCAAAAGAAGGACGTATGATAAACACATTGTATTTCTATGTGTGTGTGTTCTGTATCTGTATTTGCAATGCAGACATTGGTCAATGTAGCATTTCAAAAAAACGAGAGCATGTTTTTAACAAGTTTTGTGGAGTGTTACTCTGTAAAGTATGTAGTGATGCTCCACAGTGAAGGTTTAGTTTAGACAAGCTGAAAGTATAATGTGCGACAGGATATATTTATAGATGGTGGGAGAAATGTAGAGTGTAGTATGTAAATTGATGGCTTGCCGTGGAAAGTTTAGGTTTTTTTGTATGTTGGAAAAAACAAATTGAGAAGGTTTTGTGTGTACTGTGTGTCTGTGCAGTGTGTGTTGAGCCTGGAAAATGGATTGAATAGTGTCGGTGTGGGTTGGTTGGTTGATGCGGTGATGGTGCTTTAGTTGGACTCCTTGATCAATTGCTGGACAGTTTTGAAGGAAATGGAGTCATCGAGTGAGGAAAGCATATAGGAAGTGTGGGATATAGGATTGGTACGAGAGACTGATGGATGAGAAGAACATTTTTCTTTTCTACTTTCTTTGGAGGCGCAGACGGTTGAGACTGAGACGTCGGCTCTTTCATTTTCACTTTTCGTTTTAGGTTCCTCCTTTGACTGCGGGGAGAGAGAGAGAGAGAAAGAAAGAGAGAGGGATTGGTTGAATGTGAAGATGTGATGTGGAGATTCAGGGCAAAGGAAAAGAAGACAAGGCCAGGCATCAAGAGAAAGAATGTGTTGAATGGACATCTCAAAGATTTGCTGGCTCGTGTTTTTGTATTCAGTGAGTCTGAAGGAAAGAATAAGAAAAGGGAAAAAGACGAAGAAGAATAGAACTGCTAATGCGGAATAGAAAGATTCGCTCGATTTCTCCACCTTAGGGGCACAGGCTATTAGCCAGTAACGAGCATGATAGCGTGTAATGCACTTTGAAAATAAAATCAAACTTTGTCGACTTTGTGCGCAATGCAAGGCTGTGATTTCAATTCTTTGAATTATACTAAAAAACTTTTCCGTCTTTCTCATCTTATCTGTCGCTAAAAGTAATGCACAGTAAGACTTAAGTGAATGAGACGACGGAAATTCATGGCGGTTGACTTGACGTGACCGAGATGAAAGAAAGATTCTTCGGGATTGTCGATTTGACAAACCCAGAAAGGAATAGCGTAGAAATACCAAGAAATTGGAAACCTTGGATCGACTTGCTTAAAGTTTATACTAACAGTAATTCCACCAGCCAAGGACTGTTTGTGTTCTGTTAACTTCATGCCGAGAGTCTATTTCCCCTCGTCAGTTTCTGTTTCTCTTCCCATTCTTTATCCTAAGCCTTCAATGGCTACCCCACTCACTTTCAAATGTAACGGATATTAACCAAGCTGTGAGTACTCCAGTCGTCAAAGTCTTACTTCCTTCTCTCACATATAACCTCAAAAGGTGTATTATCTCCATCTTAGGCTCAAAACTCGACTCAAATTCATATTTGCATCATTTCACCCAAAAAGATTAAATTTAACCGCTACACATTGTTCTCATTCGTTAAGTATTCTTGTTCTACAACGAATTAAATGCGAACACTGCTAATTCTATAAAACAGTAATGAATATAAACTATCTATGTACATTTCTTTCGCCGTTACTTGAAACATAAACCTTCGTTGTGTTCTTATTCAGTACATTTGCATCATTCAGCAGCTTTTTAGGGTCTTTCTCACAAACGATGCTAATCAATTTTGTCCAAAACTGCCAATAAAATTACTACAATATATTCTAATTCTTGAAAATCTAAAATCGTAATTCAATTGAGGATATGAGATTATAAATTTTTTAAATTAGATGAAATGCATGCATAATTCATAATTCTAGAAGTTTCTCGTATCATTATTTCATGTCTGGTACATCTATAATCGAAAGTTGCGGGAAAAGATTAATAAATTAATTTTGATATAGAACTGCAACTCGATTCTGTATACTACAATTTGTCTTAGGGCGTCTGTGCAAAATCAACATTCTATTAATTAAATTCAGGAACTAAACCTGGAAAATGACTTTGTATTCTGATCCTTCCATTATTGTTGACTTTGATGAGATAACTACTAGTAAATCTATCCATGCAAAATATATTTTGCTGCAGGTAGCATTTGCGTATAAAATATCGATGAGAAAAACGGAATTGTTATTTGAGAAACTAGGTTTGGGTAGGTGTAGAGTTAACTACGAGAGGAAAATGAGCACAGAGCTTACTGTAAGATAATAATAAAGAAAGCAATTTTGTATTAAGTTTCCTTAACAAAAAGACTCTGAAGGTTATTATTAATAAGTATTGTTATTACGGTCTCATTTTACAGCCGAGAGCCAGTCGTTGAGCTATTTACTTCTAGCGGGTGAATTTATCCCTGGTAGTATTCTGCTTATTAGGAAGGAAAGTGTATGCATTAAAGCTGTGCAAAACGAAATGAATTCTATTGACTTATCCCGTGTATCATATTACGTGGACCATTAGGGAACAGGAAGATGGAACAGCTAATGCAGGAAAACACGCCGTGTAGAGTCCACTAGTGTTGTGTTTGTGAGTAGACAGGGAGTGCTACGAGGCAATTTCTCTAAACAGCAATTCGTATGCGAAAAGCTGGAATGAAATTAATGGCAGAGGAGTTGGTGTCGTTTCCTATAGTGATTGTAAAATGCGGGCAATGTCAGAAAGCTGCACAGAAGAACAGCTCACGCTCATCTCCGTTGATAAAACTCCTTTAAGCTTTATTCGGGTGGATTCTGCAGCTCAGGTGTTAGTTGCTCCTCCAAAGCTGACTTTGTTGCTCAGGTTAGCGAATGGGATTGTTTGTGAAGTGGATGTTGGAGAAGGAGAGGAAGAAGGAGAAGCTCTGATAAGTACTTCTGGTTTAGAATCCAATGACAAGAAGTTTGAATGAAAAGGATGAACCCATTATAAACAAAGACAATCAAGAAAATTAATATTGGATTTGGGAGCTAGCATCCCTGCTGAGAGTTAATACAAGTAATTGCCTCCGAGAGAGAGAAAGACAGACTGGCTTTGTAAGTAGCACCAGGAGCAAAAACTCGTTGTCTCTCTGCAAGGGCTTATTATTTATATCGTCTCTGTGATTGTTTGCCAAATGCATCGACTGACTCTTTCCAGACTATATGGGAACTAGAGAGCCTCTTCTCAATTCACTCCGTACACGAAATCCACTCACACTACTCTCATTGCCAACAAAACTATATCTGTGCAAATGAATAGGAGTAGGGGTACTAGCCTCAAAATAGAAAAATAATGCTCCATTTTAGCTCTATTTTAGTTAGGTAGGTGTATCACTGGCACTAATAATATTTCATATACATAGCACAGTGCAAACGAGCAAGTCACTTATCGTACCTATTTAGGTAACTATTTTCTCTTTAGTTGCATTCATTCATTATTTCCAAGAAAGAAAAAGAAGAAATAAATTCATTGTTTCTTACATCCATGTAAAATATTTTGTTTTGTCTTTAGAAAAGTTGAAGCGAGTGCAAGTGAAGAAGATAATAAATTCTTTAGTGAAGAAAATATGTAACGAGAAATAATTTACACGCAAATATACAAACTGTCAAAAGTTGTATGGTGGTAGGTAATGTACAGACTCTTGAATACTTGAGTAGATACAGACATTTAAAGGTTGTAAAGTTATTTGAATTGCAAAAGACGCTTCTATGAACGGAGACTCCGAGCAAAACAGGGAATAAATATGCATCATGATGAGATGTGTTGATTCTTTCAAAAGAAGGAACAAGCTGCAGAATGAGATACTGATTTGGTTGTTGGCCAACAACCTTTTTTCTAAAATTTAATTAGTCGAAAAGAATTTTGGCAGCTTTTCTAACGCCGCTTTGCCTCTTGACGTTGTTTACGTAATGCGATTGAGAAAGTGGGAACAAGTTACTAACATTAATCCCATATTCAGCAATACTATAACAATATTGCCTGTTTCTATTATTTATATATTTATAACAAATAATTCACAGCATGACATAGGTACGTTACAGACGACACAAATTCCGAATTGACAACGCAGTAGATTTGCATTTAAGTAAACTGATTTTCCTTCCATAGCGAATATATTTGTGAAATAAAATAAATGAAGAAAACCTCGCAGAGCAAAAATTTTGTTTGAATAATTATAATATTAGAACTGAAACATTTTCAAAGTAGGGAAATTAAAAACTCAGCATTCCATGTTGGAACGGATTATCTCCTAAAAACGGGTGTAACTTTTTAACTCTTTTTATGTTGTAAAACAACAGGTGTATAAATGAGAGGCAAGCTAAACAGTATTTTTACCCTATAGTTATATTATCCAGTATAAAGTGAACAGAAATTAAAATAAATTACACGAAACCGTTACCTTATTTTTTGAAAAAGAAAGGGAAACCAGTATTCACATGCCTGTCTTTTTTTTTCTTTTTCACTACTGCTCTGTTTAGTCTTAAAAACCTTTTAATACATGACCACCCTATATAGTGGCTCTTTTCAGTAGGTATACTGGACGGCACCATCCTATTGCATTTTTCTTTCTTTCTTTCTGTACCTTTTGAAAACATTCACTTGGTCAGCTATTTGTGTCGGCCTTTAGTCCTTTTTTCAATTCTACAGCTTGAACCCGTCATACTTTTACTCTTGAAGCAAAACAAAGGTATTATCATAAAAAGCTAGACTCCTGGGAAAACTTGGAAATTTTCTTGTGTAGGTTGGTGATGTGCAGTATATTTTGTTTGACAGAAGATTAACAAACCTTGAAAGCCATCGAAGTCAAAGAATTGCAGTGGAGAAAGTATTTCAATCGAGTCCTGGCAGGCAGTGGCTGAGTTGACTTCGTCGCTCACCAGAGACACACATCGAAGTGTACATTCATACAAACAAAAGTTGAGTAGTTGTATTCGTGTTTAGCTGTTGCCGACTCTCTGACTGTGAGCAGAAACTGAATAGGTCTTGTTATGTGTGAATATCGAGAGTAAGATGAGACCTCAACATCATTCTCAAATAACGACCTTCCGCCGACGACGAACACGCTTGCAGTGAAAGACAAGAAACACAAAAAGAAAGTCGTCTCATGTGTATCTTTCCAATATGGCTAATAGTATCTCTGTCTACGTGTATTTCTAAGTAAAACTATAACAATACCATCTCCTCCTCTATTATATACCTATACGTACATTTAGTACATTATACATCACCTCTTCCTTCAATAACGGTACATAGTAACAAAGAAGTACATTTATAATATGGAAGTATATAAATGTATATGAACATTCTACTTCTTAAGTACATCTGTATAGAGACTGGCATAACGTATCAAGAGTCATTTCACTGCCTTTGGCAGTGCAGTGCAGTGGTTCGTTTTCTGGCACAAAGTGGAGGTCGCATTAGTAGAGTCAGTCACATTATGTGACCCAAGGGACTTCCAAAAAGACACACACTCTAAGCTGAACCGAACTACATTGAACTCAAATCACCTTAATACTTCTGCAGTACACATATCTCCTCAACATATTTGTACCCATCTAAACAGAAACAATGTACATTCAAAAATGTATTGCTTATATATAATTATAGCATTTTTTAAATAAAATAATCATGTTGCTTCGACGTGAGTACATTAGGTATAGCTATTTCTTTATTGTATCTATAACAGCTATACCTAACTTTTATTTGCAACTATTCTGGTATAAAGTGTACTTTATTGCGTGTAACGCAGTTGCCCTTGTGTAGCCATATTGCAAATACGCAAAAAAGTCAATGATTAAACTTGTTCGGTATCATTCCTACCATTCTCTCTCTCTCTCTCTCTCTCTCTCTCTCTCTCTGTCTTATATGTATGGATATACAATCTCTGTATATGCTATCGTATTTTTCGTTATTAGCTCCAACGTCAAATAAGAAATAAGCTGAGAGTACAAAAATACCAACGAAAACAAAACCGATGCTCAGAAAGATATTTCGTTTCACCGCCAATAAGCGCAAGCCTTGTAGAATGAACTAAGCATGCACATCGCGAAATATGAAATACCTTTTTAAATGTGGGAAGAAAGTCCAAAAAATATTCTTTCCATAACTTTGCACATGCAAAGCCCCTTGAAAAAATGAAGTCCCACATTTGTGATTGAAGTGACCCTGTCCATATTTTCTCAAGGCAGGATACGGGTTTTTTGCAATCTCTATTGGACAAAGTGATAGAGGAACTATTTTTTAGGGTTTTTTTAGGTTCGAAAAGTATTTGCGCATTTCGCTACGTGATACGTTGCTCGCAAACTCCACTTGTAAGAAATTGCATCGCATTTTTATTGCGATTTTGATAGTTGTTTGGAAGGAAAACAAATTCAAGAGGTGTTTGTTGCGTGCCTTGAGCTTTCTCAGTTTTTAAGATTAGGTTCTTTTATTTTCTCCTATAAACAATACTCTCCAGTCGAGGGACATTCGCCTCTTTTTATACATCTTTCCCTCCCTCTTCTCTTCTTCTACACGAATCCATTGTACTTTTATGAGCGTCGCAGATACCTAACATCAGATACATTGATTGTGAACAAATCTGAAATGAATTTCATGTTTTATAGATTTCCGACTGTTTCTTCATATAGTTTTCGTCTGTCTAGGCCTTGCCTTTAAGGCATATTGCATTATAAATCGATTCTACAAACATAATTTACTTTTAATGAACGTAAAAGTAATACCTTGACAATATATTTTTTGTTTTCTCCTTGTGATACTGTACGTCACAAACCATATCTTACACGAATTAACTTATCAAACACAACCCAGTGTGTTATATAGTAAATAAAAATGAAGATTTACATTTCCCCTGTCCTCCCAATAAAAGGTTTGTCGCCATAAAAATGAAATTTGTTACAAAACTTTAAGGGTGTTGTCCCATGATGAATTTGTCAGCGTCAATACAAGAAAATGCCACCAACCAAGATGGAAGTTTTCACCAGAATCTCTTATAAAATATAAAATTTGTCCTATTTAAAGAACATATTATAATCACTCGCCACAAACATATTTGCAAAGGACAACAAAATCTATCTGCAATATCGAAATTTATCTGCAATAACGTCAGATGACTCGAAATTGATATTTACTCCATAAATAGCTACGTAATTCCTTTCAATATGTCACCACTCTCCTTTGTGCGCTTTGTGTACACTTGAAAACCTAAAAATCATTTGTGGATGTTGGAATAGTAAGATAAAAAACGTTTTCCTGGAAAATCACCTCACATTCTTAAAGGAACCCATAGTAGGAGCTTAACTGAAGTTAAACTGGGGATTTATGTCCTTTATCCTTTTCAATGGAAAGGATTTCATTTGGTTAGTTTGGCGTGGTGAATGAGTAACATGAAGGTTTACTAGTTACTGACGTATATACCTTCTTATTATTTTCTTTCAACGAAAAGAAATAAAAATCTGTGGTTACACAACTTCATAATGACATTATTTGTATGTGGAAGCCATACTACTTCATGGTAAAGTAAGGTACATAGTTAAAAAGTTGCCTATGTTCAACCGGCATTGCCAAATCTGTAAAGTCGACAGGATATGTGTGTGATATTTGATTTGGCGTAGTTTGTGTGGATTTGGATTAAAAATGACTTAGAGAGTTTTCTGTCAACTTTGTGTGTAATCGTGGATTTGTGAGCACGAAGGATTGCGGCAGTGGTTGTTCCGAACCTTTAAAAGAATTCCAATGGACGCAGAATGGACGGCGGACGAGTGACGACAATCAGAAATTCTCATGAATTTAAACCGACAGTTCCTGCCATAATCCTTGCAACGACGCCAAACTCTGTCTCTACGAATTTTTCAAGTGGAACTCTTGACAATTCCAATTCGAAAGGTTTTGGAGCTGGAGACAGCTCTGAGAAGTCTGTTTGTTGTGGTGACAAATTAAAAAAACCGAGTGGAGACTCCATAGAACCACAAGGAGGCTTAGCCGTTAAAAATGGAATGCCTCATTCAATGACTCTTTGTAAGAGCGAAAATGTCGGTGGTTGTGCAGGTTGTAGCAGCGCAAGTTGTTCTGTACCCCAAACACCAAAGACGACGTCGGCATCGATGAAAGTAAGTGCCAATGGTCACAGTAGCTGTTCCAGTAAAAGTCATTGTCCTCTGACAGCTATTGGAGGACTTGTCCCAAATCCGCGTCTTTATTCCGGTCCCAGCACTCAAACGCAAATCCTCACGGAGAAAGTACGACAAGAGCTGCTCAGACAAACTTTGGCTCACTCTTCTTGCCCAATACAAACAGAGTGTGGTGGTCCAAGCTCCTCTTCACATTGTGCTCCGCAATTCAAAGAAACTCAAAAGAGTCACTTGCAGAACGGATTTGGGGATCAAAATGGGGGTAAACATAATAATGGTAATATTAGTGACGAGCAAAGTCAAGGGTCAGCCGGAGCCTGTGGCTCGGATGAACCTGGAGTGAGTGGTGGTGCTAAATCTGCAAACAAAACTCCTTTTCTTGCGGGCTATCTTGGCTCCTGGAAAAGAAATCGCTACCTCAGCGGAAACTTTTCAGTCAGCGGTGATACGATGGAAGGCATTGTTCAATGCCTCGTTTTTCTCAAAGCCTTCTCAGTACGTTCTTTTCTTTACAAATTCTTCTTTCATATTTCCCACTAAATTAAAAATTATGCATGCCTCTGTAAATATTGGTAAAATACTTTAAGATTAAAACATTCTGTAGATTGTAGATACATTGTGTACTGATATACGTTTTTAATAAGCCTGAAGTTATTTACCATCGATTTCATGGTATCTGCGTAAATTTTAATAATGCAAGTATATGGATATAATATCTGAAGGATATAAAATATACAACTCTTATAAAGCGACTTCTGTTAAAATTAATAATACTAGGAATATGCAAAGCAAACGGGATATTTGTATTTCTAACTGTGTATATGTAGCTGTGAAGTAAATGACATAATGTATGTAAATTATACGCCTCATATTGCAATTGTAAATGTATAAAGTGATGAATATTTGACTATGAATATGAACTGGGTATGAATGATAGAACATACATTTAATTCCACATGGAGAACGTTTAATAATATTAACATTTTCAGAATTGTTGAATAGTAATGTGAATTCTCATATGAATTACAGTGTCTCACAGAGTTACAACTTGCAGGTACGAAAGTAGTAATTTAATCTCCATTCTGTGTTTGAGCAGAGTGAGAACGTAAGTTTTGTGTGTTAAGGAAGATGCTTATTTATTAAAGAGAATTTGGGGGATTAGAAGATTTGTCGAAGAGTGGCTGAATGTCAGAGAAGCCATGACAAGTAATTTGTGAGGAGATTGCGAAAAGTTTCTACCAGAATTTTTTGGCACGTCAAAAGCACTTGCCATTGGTGTCGGTTACTTTCTGCACATTGTAGTGAACCCTTTCATCCTTTCAGAGTCAACTTTCACATCATGAATGAAACACGGTCGGAGTAGGCACATTCAGATTTTGGTCTGTCCCAAGTGTGCTCTACACTGCAGATTGAATGAATGTATCATTCAATTTAGTTAATTTATATCGAAGAGACCCTTCTACTTCCTGTGTAGTGAAGATACTCTCTACTCTGCATACAGAGTATCTCACTCTAGTCAAATGCAAAAATAAATAAGAAATTTTGAGTTTCTTATTGTCCCCTCTTGGATATTTAAATGACTGAGACAAGTTTCTGATTTTGACGTTTCCCTATCCAACTCACTTTCGTAGCAAAGTGAATTTATATTTATTTCATTTGCTTGTTGTCATAGAACAACTTCTGGAAGAGCTATGCCGACTCTATTCAAATAATTAGTTTCCAAACTATTTCATTGTATTTGACATTTTCTTTGTATTTGATGGCTCCAGCTTCACAATTTTGGCAAAATTATCACTCATCTGAATTCCAGAAACGTACCAACGGGTTTATTTTTACCGACCTGACGGAGACAACGGAATATATACAAACCAATTATACTTGTTCTCAAGAATTAACCTTTCAGAAATATTTTTCCTATTCTTACAAGTTATAATATATACTTTTGTCTATTTACCAGTGTTTCATTTTACTGTAAAACTATATATAATTATTAGCACATTTAAATTATCATTAGTTATTAATAATTAGTTAAAATGTGGATAAGGAAGAAAATTGCTTAGCCATTCGTTAACCGTAAATTCTCATTGACATTTACAGATTTTCCATTGCATGCATTTAATGAAATCATTTACCGTTCTCGTTACGTCTCAGTTTATTTCGCTTAATTGCATTAAGTGCATTGAAACTGAGTTAGCCTTCATATTAAGTTTTAATCATTTTTCATTAAATTGGGTGTACATTGCGCACATACTAAGAGGATAAGAGCATGTAAATTATACAACTAGTGCATCTGACAAGTAAATGTAACGAGTGAGAAACTTTGTATTCTGAATTCTGTGTTTCTGTTGAAGGAGGAGAATCGTGGCATGCCGTGTGAATGGTTAGTGGTTAGCGTGTAGCAATGATGTCTTGTGGTTTCCAGTTTCCACACACACATTAAATGTGGTGAGCTCAGAGACTTGAGAGACTACAAAGAAGATTCTCTTTTCCTATTCCCGGCCAGTAAAAAGCTATTCCAATAAAATTTTACTCACAAATAGAATTTTGATGGATGGTTCCCATCAGCCACAGACATTGTTTAAAATAATTTCCCTTCTTCCTTTCCCCTTTTTATGACTACAAAAGAGATTGATGCATGTCTTACATTGTTAGTGTTTTCTATCTTGGAACACATGCTTCTTATGCAGTCTCTTCACAGCGTTCCCGGAAATTGAGTGCATTAATCTATATCGCAATTCAGATTTCCCATAATATATGGCTTCATATTACGTCTAATGATATTATAGACACAGATATTATAAAGGCCAATATTACTAAAATCGTTCCGATGTTACCAAATCTTATGTTGTGAAAGCGTAATTTGTTTTTACCTCAACTGGTAATGTAGTCCGTGTGCTTTCAGTTGAGGTAAACCATTTTTTGCACAAATTACAATTTTCCAGCAGCAAACTTAATTGCGATAATTATTATTGCAAAAAGTAGCAGTCTGTTTTTAATAATCGTAGATTTTTTGCAAATTATTAATAATAGATGTTTTAAAAGTAAACAGGAAAAAGTTTGCTGTGTTTTTTTAGAGCAACTATAAATATCCACATCTAATTTTAAACTGGCAATCAATAATCTCCTGCATTATTTTATTTTAGCATGAAAATATTCATTTTATGGTGTTGAACACTTGTGATGGTTCAGGTTGACATTCAATGAAAAAAGAAGTCAAATTTATTTGTCTTACTTATTTTTTTATTTTTTGGTGACGGTTTAGTTATGGACATATATCTGTAACAATATGTTTGTTCTACAAACTTGTGTTGAGGATGATAATTGCACAACTGCTGATAGTAGCGCTATATACTTTTATGTTTTTATTTTGTTGTTATGTACTTGATATTGTCAGTGTTACAGAAATCATGGAAAATCTACAAATGATTTTGACAAGTGTAAAGACAAACAAAAAAAGTTATTCTATTTTAAGTGTGTTATAAAAAGGATTTGAGCTTGCAGATAACGTAAGAGTGTTTTTCAACGCTTCGTTTTAGGCGGTTTTATCCTCGCCATTACTGTAAAGAGATATTAAAAAATCTTCATATTCCGCATTATGATGGGGGTATTTATACTTCGGTCGTAACATCCCCGTAGTTGTAGTATTAACGTATAAAATCTGACTGAGTTGCCCATTTGAAATGATAAGTATAATAAGATATTTGGAGGGGTTGTTCTGTGCAGTCCGTTGAAAGGCCTAGCTTTGCGTAGGTAGTTTTTAGGTTCTTCTACTCCTAGTGCAGTTTATAGAACACAAATCCGTGGACAAGTGTCTTTTGCCGATATGGGCGTTTGTCTGCCGTACTGCATTGCATATTACAAGTTTTTCGGGAGAAAGTTGGCAATGGGTTTTTAGCTGGGAGGAAGCGGTCAGAGAAAGAGAAGAAAGACAGAGTGCCGCGGCCTGGTTCAGTTGCTGTACTTGACTCAAATAGTCGAGTCTACGAGTCACTTTTCTATACTTTGGCATTGAAATATGCCAACTATCGGTCAATCCATTAACAACGTAACGAGTAATAACTCAACTCCCTCAATTTCTAATCTAACTTTTTACTATTTAATAATTCTTCAAGAGATCTTATTCGTGATGAGACAAAATGCTTCCCATTCTCATACATAATCTACATAATATAATAATTTTTCTTAAACTCAATAAACTCATGAACGCTTGACAGTTTTCATAAGATTTGAAGTAGCTTTTGAATAATATAAATGGTTGAATTAAATTTAGTGACAATAAAAGTCTAAAAAATGTATTTGTTGGAATAAAGATACCAATATTTCAATTTGTTTATTTTTTGTCAGATAAAAATAATGTCAGTGTAGAAAATATCTGTTAACTAGAATTATTATACTAGAATTACTAGAATCACTATAATTTTATTCAATGCACCCTTAAATTCTATTCCACGGATGAAATATGATATGATACGATTTGATCAAAATATTATAAGTTTTATTTTCTTTGAACACCGGGGCTAAAAAACTGTACTAAAATGTGTGGTTATATGTATATATTCCCCTCCCCCACATCCCACTGCATTATTTATGGACGTGCCTTAGGAGTTCTTGGTTGAGTTGAGTCTTTGTAGAGATTAGTTGAGTATATATGGTGGCTGTATGGGAAAGCAGGGCATGGCAGTGTAAGCACTTCTTTCTTGCTTCGAACGGCTCATATTTCATTTCCTATGTCCACTTTCAGTTCAAACTATTCGAGTAAAATTTCCCTCTCCGGATGTGGCCTGGCTCTCAAGTCTTCGTCTAGGAGATGCTCGTATAAATGGCATATTATTATTACTTGAATTATAACGCAACGTCTCCCGCCTCGCTCTTCAATACGGCATACTTCCAACTCCCTCAATGAGTTTATAAATATATATGTGGCATCCATTGCATTGCCGCACATTCGACTCCATTTGAATAGAATATTATCCAGACAGAAACGAGTGGAGGAAGACGGGAGAGGAAAAAGCTTAAAGTGCTTCTCTGTACGAGTATAATAATAATATTATGTTCATATCTATACATGCGAATGCACAGATACGTCCATACAATAACCAAGATATCGTGAAAAGTCTTGTAGTTCGTATATAAAGTAGAAGGGATGTGTGTAGCGTGTCTTGTAAGTTGTGTAAGAGCAAGTGTAAAGTGTAACTGAAGAGATAGTCGTTCAAGGAGGTATATCTCATTTCCATTTCGCTTCAATGGTTGGTCTGTGGAGATTCGAGTCAGGAGAGCACAGAAGTATATATAGTCACTGTGCTCAATCACCAAAACCGCTAGAATGAAAAACTCGAGAAAACTGAACTTTGGGTTTATAGTTTTGAGAAAAGGAACGAAAAGGCGCTTGTCTTTCGACTTTCACTTGTCCTCTTCTTCCGTTTCGTTTGGCTTTCCTTCTTCCCCAACTGATACTTCTCCAAAGTATAGAGAGACGTATATAAATTGAGGTTACTTTAATATCTGTATTAATATTTAACTTTGTCTTCTTCTTCTCTGTAATACTCTTATTGTTACTACCCGTTCAAATTGATTCGACATTACTATAAGAACATCACGCTAGATTTAGGCTACACTCTCTGACAGTAAGTGCCTGTTCAGAACAAAGGATATTCCCTGGACATTTTATAAATTAAATGTACCAATACACGTGCAGACGACATTACATGTAATATTTCTTCTTTTCGGCCGTCATACAAAATCCGCGATGATTTCTCAACTATTGTGTACACGTGTACACGAAAATGTATTCCTGTGCCAGAAATACGTGCTTATAAAATGTAAAAAATAACACCCGATTTTTTTGAAAGTTTAATAGTATTTACCATTTGCATCATTAACTACTTATTTTATAGCTGTGACGAAAACGTAGCTTATGAAGTTTGTAAATGTGTACTTAACATACGTTATTCCATTAAGAAAAATTGTAATTTGTCAAACCTAATGCTTAATTTCACATTTATTTCTTTTATTATGTGTATGTGGCTAACTTTATTGTACGGGGAATAATGTTCCCGGGAAAATGATGCACCCTGCATGATTTCATGGGAAATCTTTGTGATCACATTATAGTAATATTAGTGGAGGGGTCAAGACAAGTCAAGTGTAGAATTATTCCATTTATCTATCTACTCGAGTCCACATCTTTTTTATGACCATGTGCTTAAGACAGAAGATAAATAATGACTTCGATTTCATTTCAATTTTACGGCTCCTTCATCTTTCTCCTTGTAGCATTTGGTGACTGCCTCACCGTACAGTCACTGCACACTGCTACTGTGTGTTTTCAATCCTCCCACATAAAAATCGACCTCCACTTTAATCTCGAGAATAATAATATGGTGATGGCAAGAGAGATTATTAAGTAGCGCAAGCTACTTTATAAAAATGGTGTCTACGTCTGTCCGTCTGTCCGTCTGTGACCACTATAACTCACGAACGGATGAACACAAATCTTTCAAACTTCTCATACGTGATCTCCGGGTCACAACAAAGGTCCCATTGAAAAATGGGGTATATCGGTCAATTCCTTCATCATTTTTGACCATTTAGAATAACTATTGTGTTAATAAAGCCTCAACGATAAACTGCATTTTAAATACTGCTAACGTAAGTGAATTCTTTTTATGTTTAAAAGTGAAAACCGCAAAAATTGAAATTTGGAGACGACCACTAATTAAATATTTTGAGAAATGATGTTTTTAAATATAATATATAATCAGAATTGCTATTCTGCTGCTAACTTATTTGACAACCCTTTGGTTAAATAGTGAATAATATTGTATTCTTGCGCTACTTTATTACAGCTTTGAATGGATTATTTTGATTTTGACTGTGTGTTCTTTCACTGAAACTATGAAGCGGAACTTTTGTTCATATTTTAACTATTACCTAAGTATGCAGATAAGATATTATGTATTCGAAGTGAATGCAAATGCCCATGCTACAAGTTTAGCACCTATGGAAATACAAACGCAGTAGTAGTACCACTACCTACTTGGTTTTTGAACTGATTGGGAAATGCGTAGTTTTGCTTACGGTTTTCGAATTGACGTGTAGGTATTGTGCTGTGTACAAAGCGTGTATTAAAGTTTGTAACTAGTCGCAGGGAGGTAAGCATAGTAATTATTTAGCTCGTGGCAACCTTTCATGTTGTATTAAGGGCGAAAGTAAAAAGTTTCACAAAATTCTGTCTTCTGAGAGAAATTCATTTCCCTTTTTCATGATCGAGTCACAGCTGGAGTAAAACTGCACTCACTTCCGCTTCAGGAGAGTCTGGCGTGGTATGGCTCACTAATACGGGCAAACGAGTGTTGGCTGCAACTAGGTACAGCTATTTAACTATTGCTGAACTTATAACAAAAGGCTGGTTAATCAACTCAGACATGTCTCACTGAACTTATCAACTGGAATTGTACTCCACGTGAAGTAACTGGGAGTCCTACTGTTCTGTGAAAATAATAATCCATTTCAATGAAAATTCAAGCAAAAATTATATTAGGTATGTGTAGTACTGATAATAATATCTACGGCTAAAAAGAATGCTAGAAGTAGGAATAGAAGTAGGAGAGAGAGAGTTTAGTTCTGCTGTGGAATCGGTTAAATGGAATGAAAATGAATGGAGGGCAGAAGACGAGAGAAAAGAACTAAATTTTTCGAGACTTTGCTTTGCTCCCTTCAGCTGCTCTCTCAATGTATGAAGTGTGCATTGGAGTTTGACGGAGACCAAAGTACGAGCTTGGAATTTTTATCAAGTCCAAATATCGTGTGCGCAATACAAAAAGACACAACATGCTTTTTCGACATTGTCTTATTTTTACAGCATTTTGCCACTCGGAGTGAATCTGCAGTGTCATAGACAAAATGTGAATGTTTGCTTGTGTGAACCTGAGTTAAATACATTTTTTATAGATATTCGCCAGCTACTAGGTAGATCAAAAATGTAATCCATGAATTTATGTACACTGTGTTCTTCAATGATCGTGTAGAAAAGTAAAAGTAGTTGTTATCAATGATATTATTGAGTTTATTTGAGTTGAAGATTATCCCAGAATTGTTTTCTTCTTTCGTACTCTCGATATGTGCAGCATCGCACCACTGTGCAGTATTTTCCTCTATTTTCCGCCTATAACTGGTTTACATAATACGTACATTGTCAGCATTTCAATCGGACTACTTTTGCAAACGAATGCTACACACACTCACGTACTAATATAAATCGTTTCAACTCCTATATTCTCCCTATTAGTTGTAGCATTTCAAAAAAGTCTTGGCTTTCACTCGTTTTTGACTTTGATTGATCAATTTCTTGGGAAATCCTGAAGGTTTATATCTCTATTCCACATTTTCATCCTATATTACAGATTCCTGGTCCATATATAAATACCCAAAGTGTGCTATACATACCTACATGCATGTACGGAGTATTTGCATCTGCGTCCTATATGCAAATATGTGTAACCCAGCAAGCATTTGCTCAAGAATCCTTATCCTTGTCAAAGAATTTCACTCTTATCCTCAACAAAACACATTACAGCAGTGGGTACATCTATACATCTATAAACATCAAGGCAAGAGTGCTCTGTCCTAGTGGCACAACGTTGAGAGAATACTGCAAGAAGGGAATCTGAGAAGAATTGTGTAAAAAATATATTTGTGCTGCATAGGTAAAGTAACGTATATATGAGAGGAAGGAATGTGTAGTGTGTGAGGAACATAGCCAGTAAAAGTATTTATATATAGCGAGAAAAGGATGAGGGATATTTCCAGAGTAAATCGGTGTAGACAAACGTGTGTGCAATACAAGTAGAGGAAATTCGTTCAGTTTGAGAGCTAAAAGCTAAGCCAAAGCATCGAAGACGCCAGACGCATTCAGAAAACATCTCCCCTGTCTTGTAGTAGGATTACTGACGAATGCTGAGCAGTGTTGAGCTAAATGAAGGGAAAGCATAAGCAAGCTCTTTCTTTTTACAGTCTAATGCTATGTTCTGTATTCTTTTTCGATCGCATTGCATTGTGTCGTTGTCGACATCGGGTCTGTCGTCAGTGCAGTAGTATGTTGCTACCACAGTCACTCCCGGCTCTCCCGGCTCCTGCTGCTGACTTTTCCCTTGCACCAGACATCTCCCACTTCTCTTCTTTCTCTCCAGTGTAGTCTTCGTCTTATCTATTTATAGGTAGCTACTCTTTTTTGCAATCTGGAGTTGTCTGTCACTATGCAGTGCAGTGGCTGGTGTACAGTTACTACAAGGAAATACGAGAGTACACCTATACGTATAAGTATGAGTGGAAAAATACATTTACATACATGTGGTGTGTATGTGTGGGTGGGTGGCCATACTCGTCTTATGGAGAAAACTACCATTATGCTTACTAGGTAGATACTTGTAGTAGATACACACACAAAGCAGTGCGTGAATCCAGTTAAGGCCAAAATGCCTCTTCGCATTTACATCAGAAGGGATTTGTTTAGCTTGATGTAGCTCTGTAATCTCCATCAAATCTTCCTGGTCCTTTCCACGCACTCAACCACGATTTGCTTTCGCAACAATCCACTTCCACTTGTATTTCAATACATAACACATCATTTCTTAACATATTCTAACACAAACAACACGTACGCGTACGACAAAGTAGACATTTCGAAATATTTGCATTGAAGTGAGTGCGACAATATTTTCGGCAATGTAAGGTGCGGAACAAATTTTTGACAGGATGATTAAAATGCAAACGTGCTGAAAATAATTTTTTTTTAAATTCTGAGATATAAGTGTACATTTTTAAGGATTGGTGACAACTTTATTTTAAGTGGCGAAGCACAAATGTACAGTAAAATAAATTTTAAATAGAATACAGGCAGCCATCAGTATCAGTTATATTAAAAACGCATAGCTATTTCGATTTGTGACATTTTTCTGCTGAATATTTTTTATTATACTGGAAGGAGTTATGTATGAAAGTACATTAAATTACGACAGCAGTTGTAGGGATGCACACTGCAGAAATTGTGCACTATAGCAGTTTGGAGCATCCCTTAGTAATAGAATATGAAGGCATGAGTGCATTTGGAATAAAAATATCAATAGGATCTGTAATAGTGACATAACTGAGTCTAATACGTGCAGTGTAGTACTATTTATGGCAGTGGTAGAAAATAATTTCGGAATGTAGTAGTTGGGTTTGGTGGTGAATGGATGGTTTGATGTTCTTAGGTGGGTTTTATTTCCTCGTGTCTGCTAAGGTTGTTGACGCAGTTGTTGTTGTTGTTGTTGTTTGCTTTCCTTTCAAAGTGCTCCGAGTGCACTTTCCTGTCTAAGGTCCTTTCTCATTTCCAGAGTTTTCTTGTATTTCCCCTTTGTTCTCTCGTAGCAGCTCGTTGCATGATTATTTCTTCCATGCCACTGTCCCATTCGCCGTTTCAGCTGCAATCCGCAGGAACTGCTACGGGCAGACTGTTTACAGAACGTAATACCTAACTACAGATACTGGCCTCTTCAGCTTTCACTTACATTTCTTACTTATCCGCTCATCATGTCATTATACACAGACACAAAACAAATGCATTACGCTTTGTCCAAAACAGAATTGTCCACAATGCGTGGGTTCATTGACAGTTATCTCCCTTTCCACTTAGGTATACTTATAGTACTTTACATAGCTATATATAAATATACCAGTCCGACCGCCAAAACTACTTCATTCGTATTTTACGCATTTCTTTTAGAACTGCCGCAATTTGTTCGTCCCAATTCAAAAACAAATCAAACCCATTCAAGTGGAATTCTAAGAATAAAAAAGAGATTTGTGTATGATAAAGACAAGATTTTATTTCTCCTGCGGTTTCTGAAGTTATTTTCCAAAATAAAAAATATTTTGATATGAATTTCATTTCACTTTCATTGCCGAATATTTGTTTAATTGCAGTTTGATGAAAGTTAGGCAAAAGGGTCGGGGGAATTGAAGCGTCAATGCGAATGTGTAAGGTAATAACTGTGTTGAAGGGTTTATTGGTTGACTGGTTGCGAAAAGTGGTATATTATTAGACAATCACCTTCTATTGAGCAGGGTTTGAGTTGGAGTGTAGTCCGATGTAGAGAAAAGTGTTTGTTTGGAAGATCGCCCTTTGCATTGTTCATTGCGTGGTGTGGGTAGAAATCGAAGCTGTAAATAAACAGTAATGGAGCCAAGGGTTCACACGGTTTAAGTGTAGATAAAGAGGAATCGATTGGTGCTTGTCTACCAAAATGTTTCCTTAGCTCTTCGCTATAATCAGTCGTGCTGGAGCCTGTAATGTAAATCTAATAGCTAAATACACATTGAGACTTGACAGCTCACTTCTCTCATTCACTCACTATCACGATGGCCAGCCAAGTCAACAGAGCTGCCGTATAAAACTGTATCGTTTCTTTTGCCATTTACCCCATCCAATGGTTTGTCTTCCTTCTTTATTTACAGATAGGTATGTAGCTCCCGTGTAGCTGCTATAACAATTTGTAGTATAGAGCTGTGATGTATAGGTGTATATTTATATAGGATCTATATTGGGCATTTGATATGATATAAGTGAGACAGTATCAAATTGTGGTCTGTTCGCTCTATCTCACAACTCTGTTTCCGTTTCATATCCTTCTCTTTACTTTTCCACAAGATTGATCAAAGAGTAGCAGAGCAAATCAGCGGAATTGTGTGCCGTAAACATAACACTATGCGAGAACGACGTTATTTACCTAATGCCTGTCATGTCAGTATTAGTTCTTTGAGAGAGTGACTCATTGTCTCCTTCTCTTTATATTTCTGTGTGACCTCTTATCATTTTCCAACCGACACTCAAAGCATATAGCTTTCAATTTTGTCTCCAGACACGTTTTCTACGATTGTGTCAGGAAATACATCAGAGTTCAATTTTAAATTAAATTTGTAATGCTTTTCTTCTGCCTACTTATTTGTTTTCATTTGCCATAGCGGAAATGTAATTATTTCTTGGTCGAACCAAACTCGTTTGCATACCCCTATAATGAGTTAAAGAGATGTATATGCAGTCCATTTACTGAAAATACATAGGAGCATCAAATAAGTAAATTGAAATGAAACTTTAATTTTATGCCGTCGTCGTGAATATACTAATATTTGAGATTATAATGAATATTATAATATACCAGTACTATTGCACAATTAATTTTAGAGCACTTAGTCGTTTGATAAAAAGAGAAATATATTATTTCAATCCACTTAATTTAATGTGTAATTTAATTTATCCTATTTAATTGGAGAGTGAATAGGATATCTGCATACAAGTACATTGTTAAACAGATTTGTGAGATATTCTTACAAAAACTGAATAGCAATGCACATGCAACTCATTATGGCAAGCGGCCAAATCACGGAAAACAATATACTCGGTATATTTTATTATAGTGAGAGTATTATGTATTTACAATTCTTCTGTTTGCTGAGTATTAAGTGTAATTTTTATCAATTTACTTATTTAAATAGAAAAGTGGTTTTAGTATTCAATTACTTTATAGACTGTCTCCTTATATATTCGGAAGAGTTTTTTGCTTCAACTGATGTTGTAGATTTTTGTAACTGGAGATGACGAAAGAGACGATTGCCGTGAATGATGGTCAGAAGAAAACCTTGGAGAGATAGATAATAATTCATGTGAAATATCTGACGGTGAATGATGTGGGTAGGCTGGCACATAGGAATATCAAATAGTGCTGTTGAAAATAGTTTTCTCTTTGGAGAGAAGATTCATCTGCTCGCTTGAACTCCTTCGTTTCAGTTCAGTTCCGTCGAGAACAGTTCCATTCTGGCAAAGCACTCGCCTTTGCGATTTTCTGTCTTCTCCTTCTCCAACAGGCATGTAGCCACTCCATCTCCAACGCTATACAACTCCGGGAACTCCGTCCACTATATTTTATGCCTATTACACATACATGCTGCTACAATATGAAAGGACGAAAGAGAGTGCTGACCAAGCCACATCAAAGTAAAATTTGTCAGGTTCGAATCCAACCATTAAGATTGTACGTGTCCGGTCGTACTTTGAAAATCTGCTGAGCTGAGCATGATTGAACTTTATTTCTTTTGATGCTTTTTTAATGACTCGTGGTTTATCATGCTAGGGCTAGTTGATGACAGAATACAAGTCTCGTATACACAACACTCACGATGCCCCACTATTTTCCGAATCCCATCATTACATAATACGACACAACAGATATTCTACTAAAATTTAATAGTCCGTTTACTCCGAAATGCTTATTCACTAATTATATAATTTACGCCACATACAGGTTTTTGCTATCTATTTTATACTGTTCTTTACACGTGACTGGCTCCTGGTTTATTTAGTGTTTTTACATTATTATCATTTTCTATTTTGTATCTCGTCAGGCTGAAAGTACGAAACGAAGTACGAATTGTATTTTTTCTCTCAAATTGGCACAACTGTGATTTTGTAAAATTCTTCACTGTGTATATTGTGGAAAGCACGTTTACCATGTTAGAATCAGGTGCCAAAATAACTCGGACAAGTAAAATAGTTATTTTTTGCAAAAAGTAAATGTGAAATGAGTATTGCACAAGCGCTGAAGCTTACAGAAGAGGACGAGTCAGCTAAAATTTGTAAAAGGCGTCAATTTGTTACCAGTTCCAAGACAGATGTTTCTGGATTCTATTATAGCTTAGAGACCACACGCGACGACGGATAACACCGTAGGTATCCATGGATTAGATGTATACATATTTCACTTAAGTCTGTTGGGCTATGGATCTACAAGGATTACATAACAGTTACTACCAGCACTATGTATATGTGTTCGCAATGTAATAATGAAAATTCGCAATGTTGCTTCCTTCTAGTATTTACGTTCAAGTAGTATTAGTTATGTTCCTTACTGGTAGAGTTTATAGATGCAGGGGCTTTATATCGTTAAATCATGGACAACTGGTACATTTTCCTGAATGTATTTCCTGTAGTTTGTGTTCTGCAGTAAGTCGTGCTTTTTGAACAAGGGATTTTGTCGGACTTGGACCGATGGTTTTGTGATATCTGTATTGAAAAAAGGAATGTTCGACGGACCTATAATCTCCAAGTCGAACTACAGGCACTTTGTTTTGTAGAACGTATTGTTGAATTGTCGTCGTCGGAGTAATAAATTTAGTTAGACAGTGTCGAGTGGACATTAAGGGTAATTGTATTTCCTCAAGTCGTGTCGTGTAATGCAGTTAAAACTCTTTGACTTTAAGAGCTATTCACTTTTCCCCGGTTTTCCACACAATAACGACTCGTTGTATTTGTATTCTTGCGTGAAGACTGACGGCCATGCATGCTTTCCTATTTTTCTGTTTAAAAGCAGCAACATTTTTTGTCTACCTACATGAAATATGGTGGGCGTAAAATGTATTATACTATTAAGTCTCTCAGTAATGTGCTTTATGTGCCCTAGTAGGTGAAATCATCACTTTACAACATTAATCGAATTAATGTCTGACATAATACTGTAATAAAATGTATCGCACACACGCAGCTTATTTGTACATACCTGTTATTCCCTACAAGAAGCTATTTCACTTGTTATATCATGTAGGAAATGAAAAACTAGTTCGTTTAATTTGTAAAATGTAAAGCACCTGCTTCTGACTTCATTAAATATAAAATTCTTCTTCTTCGTTGTTTTGCTCCGTGGTAAAGAAACACAAAAATATTTTTATTTGTAGTAGTATTGGTACTAACACGGTAGAACTTTTGTCAACAATATTATCAACATATATAATCTTATAAGAGGAAGATGGTAGAATTTGTTATGTATGTGAGCATACAATATTTTGTAAAAAGTTGTGAAGAGTACATTCAATTACGAATGAGTGTCCTTAAAGCTGAAAAGGAAACAGGGAAGTAGACTTAAATCCTTTTGAGCTTTATTAGACGAGTGAACATTGTACAAGTAGCAATTCTGCGTGCTTCAAGTATTCCACTCGTCCTTAACATACTAGCGACGAAGCACTTACGCAGATACGAGTACACATAATATTACTTATGATTTCCTTAGAACTCTTGCCTAGACTTTCTTTGAGAAATCCGAGTATTTAGAATATTTCTGTTTAACAAGGCTCGTATACAATGGGGGAAGGGAAAAGCAAAGAGTAATACATTTAAGTACAGCAAGCTTAGCTTACTTGGAAAATTCAAAGCCCATGGAATAGACACACATGAAGGAAAAGTGAGATGTGTAAGAAAGGAGGAAAGTTTGTTTCATATGTCGCCTCTGTGTTTGTATCTGCTTTGAAAAGAGTACTTACCTTACGCGTGTGAGTATAGAGTGTATGTACGAAGAACAGTAATTGCACTCTAAACATTTCTGGGTTGTGTGAGTCTGAGAGTACAACAATCGTTGTGTACAATCCAGCTCTACTAAACGTAATTCTCGAACACAAAAACTGAAACTTGTGAATCTCGGGGCTAGGGCTGCGTGCGTTGGACAAAAAGGAAAAACCAAGAGAATGGAATGAAAGAAAGCTTACTTTCTTTTCGTATCTATACATAACCTGGTGTTTGCTTTAGACGCAGACTTCGTATGCTTCTGATATTTTCTGGCTGAACTGCACTTGTAATATATGGAGTATATTGTAGTGCTTTATACTAGTACAGCTACTGCATTTAGACTATAACTTTGTGCAAGTGCTTACTTGTATGAGTTTGCCAGTCTTGTGTGTATATACACAATACAATAATAGTGTACTATGATGTGAATGTGGGGAAATGGCAGGGCACGTGCTTTTTTAAAGCTGAGCTGTCAGAAAGAAATGAAACTACGGTTCATTTCACTCCACTTATCTGTAATGATTCGAAAGACTACGAAGAAATTAATCTGGACCAAAGTTCCAAGTTTAGTTCTCAACTATACAGGACAACATTTAGGAAACTTTTATGGTACAGCCATAGTATTAGTAATAGGCATTGATGTTTAACTTGAACTTATGTCTTCTTATTTTTCACAGTAATATCGATCAAGAAAAATGTATTTAGAATTGTATTGTAAAAGGCGTGTAGATGTGTTGTATATTGATTCAGGTATATTTATAGACATTATTGTTGTAGGTTTTAATGAAAGAGAGAATTTTATATTTTTTGTGACGTATTTTAAAGCATTATGAACATTTCTGGTAGTAGTCTGGTAGCAATAGTTTGCGTTTTTCAGTAGTTTAAAAAATTTCTCGGGATACTAGGTGGTATGTTTTTTGAATAAAACTCCATCTTTCAACATTTTTGTACTTAACATGCTTTTAGTGTAATGTAAATATTAGTTTATACTCAGAAATGGAAAAAAGGAATTGGAGGAGGAAGGGCGTCTTAGCTTGTAGCTTTCTCCACTCACTCACTCAGTTTTACATCTTAAACGTAAATTTGACAATGGAGGAATTGCATGTGAAAGCACGAAATGTGTTTTTACATCTTGAATAGAGAAGGAGAGAGAACGTCTGGATTTTTTGAATCCATGTTTATGAATACATTTTTATCTGAATAGGTACTTATTGAAAAAGGTTTCTTTCGCTTGGATGATACTTAATTGCATATAGAAATACGATGATTCTAATTACGAGATAAAGGGAATTCGGCTTTTCATGAAAGAAGTGTAAACATTGAAGTCCTTCAATGTATGAATATAAGTACATTTACATTACTAAGTGAAAGCAAAGAAGCGAATCATTTAATAAAAAGGTTCCGAAATTAGGAAATAAAGAAAGAGTAGACTAAGAAAAATTCGATATTGTAAAAAATTCAGCATATGTAAAGTGAACAATTGTGTGCAAAGTAACTTCGTTTACATTTTGTAGAAATTCTGTCTCTACAAACTTGCTGTAGTAATATATTTGAATTAGGTACTCTTATCTCATTTTTCCTGCTCAACCTTTACATATTATGATTCTCTGCCGATCCTATTTGCACTCATTTCTGTAGAATCGTGTTTGTGAATCTCTGTAATATTAAAATACCGCTCGCGTAGGTATTTTAAGTACACAATATACTTATCTACTGCACTATCCTTACAACGCAATTTTCTGTAATATTTTTATACCAGCAAAAATCATGACGCAAAAACTAAAAACAGTATACCTATACAGTATTTGTAGCCTAGTCTCTCTGAAACTACGCATTTATTCAACAAATTGCATTTTTATGGCTTATGATCGAATAAATTTATTTTTTGGTTCTCTGATATCATCAACGTAACATCATGAAACATTCTTTGATGGAAGAAAATAATTTCGCAAATCTGATTAAATTTTCCAGCAATCTTCACAACGTAATAACTGTGTTAATACTATTTATTATTTATTAGTGGGTAGTCTGGGTTTATTTCTGAATGAGCTTCTGTGGAAAATTATTCACACAGAGTTATGCATAATATAATATTCTATAGTATATAATGAACTATAAGAACTATATATATAATACGAAATAACATTACTTGTAAGCTTAAATTATTCTTTCTCAGCAGTATAAACGCCAGGTGCACTGAGTTTTATAAAAACGACTGATCTTTTGTGAGGTATACGGTATAGAGTTATGTGTTTTATTTGACTTCTGGAATTTCATTAATAACATCATATTGATTACTAACTCGAAGGTATTTTGCAAGCCGTTGAGGGTGAAACATAAAGCAAAAGTATGAATCGGGATTGCTGTTGCTTATATTGATAGAAATGACGACACTTTGCTGCATTCTTGATGTTAAATGAGACTGGGAGTTTGGCGAGTAAATAATTCAGTGCATTAAGTTAAGTTTAGTCAGGTGAATCATTGAGAATCTATATGGAAAATGTGCACATTCCTGTCTGATGTATTTCCAGTCTTGAGTAAGGATTTGGTGGGCTACACACTACGACAACTGCAACCAGGCAGACGAGGAGACTGCACATGAAGTAGTAGCTAAAGGGTTCATTATTTACATGGACGCAAGAGGATATTTATCACTCTGCGGTGGTCTTTAAATGAGACAGCTTCTACTCTGTTTCCCTTCAGCTGGTATTCTCGGGTTGGAAAGGTTGCCTCACAACAGAACACAATGGAAATATAGAATCCAGCATTAGTACTCACCATGGAAGCAGAAATATACAGAGAGAATTGCACACAAGAAAATTCTGAGCATCCTTCCAATAAAAACTTGTTACGCTATTTTCCTTTAAAACTGAAACATTTCCATAGTACATGTAATTGAGTTTGATGGGTAAGTATGGCAAAGTTGTTTTTTCCACTTATTTCAAACTACCTGGGTGTTTCCTTGCAGCTTTTGGAAAATATCTATGCTCTGGAAAAAGATAACTGTAACGTGTATACCGTAAAATTCTTTTTATGCTTAAGTTTTGTGTTTGAGTGTAAATAGCATTGTGCGGAAAAACATATCAATCCCGTCCCAGTCGAGTTTCTGTAACTTTTATAGTACATCTTAGCTATTTTACGGTTAGAATTATGATTTAGTTTACACGCTTGTGAGAGCCTGGAGGCAGTTAACTGTATGTAGGTGGTGGCTACTCCACCTTCCCATCTCACCAAGTCGTCCACAAGAAAAAACATGAAAACACACATCCAACCATTCAAATATTCCTAAAATGCCCACCTGCGTGTGTTTTTCTCCTGGAATGGTGCCGGAGAAAAGGAGAGAGAAATGCAGAAAGGAAACGGGAAAGCTAAGGTTGAGTTGAAAGTGTTTGGATGCAGTTGTATGATAAAGAACTATGTATTCGTATGCAGATAAGTGGATTGAATGTAGATGGGTGCCAATTGCCCACTAAATATAGACATAGCCACAAACGCCGCGGCCCTATTATACTGTGCTTAAGCACGTCTAATAAAAGTCTTAGTTTATGCGATTTACATAAAGTAAATTACGACACGAGTGAGAGAGCTATCACATAAAATAGACAGCAGCTGCTCCGTGTAACACGGAAACGGTCCATATCCGTCCATGTAAGTGCACCACTACACAGACACACAGCCATACCTACGAAAACAACAGGCAGGCAAAATGCGCACCTCTTCCACTCAACCTTTCTTTTGTTTACCCACTCAGTCGCTTTCTTTTGCGAGCAACTTGACATAAAAACTCCGTGGTAATAACCTCGTGCTTTTCTAGGCTCAAGTCGTCAATGACACATTTACCTTAGTTCCTCCTCCTATTAAAATATACTTTTTCAGGCTTAGCGTTTCTAGCGGATGCGTCGCAGTGCTTTCACTTTATTGCAGGTACTTAGAATGTTTCAGTCTAACTTTAAGAACAATGCCACAGCATAGGTATACGCGCAAGTACGCGGACTTCTTGTTTACTCTTGCAAATGGACATTTATATTTATTGAATGCAACTGTGAGCGAATGTTGTTTACTTAACGTGTCATGTTTAAAATGTAACAACTTACAAAAAGTTTGTGCGCAACTTCAAAACGAAATTTATGGCTAGGCTAAATCCTTAGAAGTACCTAATTGAAAGAAATCCCTTGATTACGATGTGCTCGTATGAAGTTAAATAATTGTAAGACAAACAAATTTACATTTGGGAATACATCTTTGTTTTTCGCCATCGAAGAAATAATGTAAATATATATTCTGCCTGCTGGAGGAATATATATTCTACATTGGAAGTCTTTGTTTGCCTGCTGTTTAAAAAATGATTAATATGTTTACCTGGATCTGTGTGTTTGGAAATACTATAAGGACGAACGTTGATACTTTTTCTCTCGTTTATTTTGAAATTACTAGTAATTCGCAAAGTTTGAATGGATGTGGGTTATGTGTGGGGTAGTTGGGGAAACAGTTTGGCTGTGTTCAAAATGGAGAGATAGCTTCTGGTCAGAAACAATTAGATGAAAGATTGATGTGATTACGTTACGTTGTCCGTTATGCGATTCCCGTTCGAAGAACTGAGTTGAGTTGCACTTTTTTGGCTTGGTGTTTAGTTTGCTCTCTGACCATGGCATAACTACTTACTGTTTGCTTGTTGGCGTAAAACTTTTCTTTGCAATACTATCTCACATTTACAATAACTTTAACTTTCTCACGAAAATTGGCTATGCACTCAAAACACCATTTCTTCCATTCCTATATTGCCACAACTAACGGTGTATTGTATAAACCGAGTATTTTCCAATCTACCTTACAATAATGTGTTGTTTAGTAGTATATATCATATGTATACATATACAGCATAATAATACAGTTTTTGTTAGTTATAGTTATAGACTTAGATTGCACATTTCACACAGAAACAGACGAACGGGTAAACTCTTAGGAAATAAATGCATTCATTCAGCTTTCACCATCCGCCTCTTTCTCACGTCACTCTCACACCAACACAAAAGAAGCAAGAACAGGCACACGCAGAAACTCCACACAAAATAACACACAACGAGTCAAACCTATTGGCTCTTTCACTAAATGTTTGTAAATACTGGTCGTATCGTATGTTACTCTTCTGACTACCATTTAGCACTAACTGCTCCCATTTCCTTTTTTCCTATGGGTGTACCTACGCCCATTTAATTTTTTGCTAGCACTTTGCCATACCTCTTGTAGTACTACTAACTCTGTAATATTATGTACATATACTAAAATACACACAGAGACGATATACATACACAAGGTATGAGAGCGACAGCTAATTGTAAATGTGCAATGTATGTATAGGAATGTTTTTGTACATTGTACACGTTCTTGCTTTCACCACAGCAGTGCTGTGATAGATTGCAGTTTTTTTGTTCAATGCAGCACAATAAATATTTTCGAACGTGGTGCCACACACAAACATACACACAAATGCATTGTGCTGTTTGCTACGAATTTTACAAATAACGCTGCTCCTGCTGTTGCCATTACGAACTGCCGCAAGAAAGCATGACAATCAAATGGGTTATCTGTATGGGGAAATAAAGAATTTAAAATGGGACAATTTGTATCGTTCCCCATTTTTGGACATTGAGATACATGAACTGTAATAGGAAATACGGTCATTAAACAACAGCCGTAAAGCCTAATGTTATGTTGCATTGTGATATTTGTCCATACACTATCAAAGTATATACCTACATATATTTTACACGCCAACTATTCTTTACATATACATAAATACATATATAACTGTATTAAGGTCTAAGAACATGTATAAGTGAATCTTTCGTATTTGATAAAGGTATAAAGACACGGAGCTATTGAAGTGCATATCTTCTGTGAAATAATAAAGGAGAAGCATTATGACTTCTCATAATCTCACTCTCTCAATGCTCAATGTCTGTATACAAATGGTGGATAATAAAGTCGTTAGGGTGGACAAATGAAGGTTTCAAAGCAAGAAAATATTTGAGTGGAGAACAAGAAGACATGTTTTATTTTATATGACCACGTATTGTTGTGTCGGGAGAATACAAAGCATATTAGAGCGGTCTAATTTTTAATAACATATTATATTTACCAACCCCTGTGTCTTTACTTTTGTGCACTCTATACAATAATACCTCGTACATTTGTGTTATTTATTATTTATCTGTAGCACAGAATAATAAGTGCACGACTGCAAATACTCATTTGATGTTTCTGATGCATGATGTCCTTTTGTTCTGTGCAGATCGTGGCGTGGTGCTTTGAAAATATGTTTCATGGATGTTGGTCGTGTTATTGTTCCTTTCTTTTGTTCGACTAATGCAGTACACAGTGAGGTCAGCCTGTCAAAGAAAGCGAGAGAGACAGCTTCAAATGCTACTTACACTCCCATGCACATAGAAAGGATCATCATATTGTAGAATTCAGCCTTATATATAGCTCCAAGGGAGTATATTTGCAGTATCTGAGAGTTTTAAGCTGCGTAGACATGAAAATCACGGAATGTAGGTGGCGAAAATTTTTGTGGGAGAGTCTGGATGCATTTCTGTCATAATAGAGTGGGTAGTAGTATGGATATTATGTATGTATAACTTGTTAGTGCCCCTTGGTATCATTTGTATATACATGACATGGAAATGCAAAGTCGCATAGCACGGAGCGAGTGACCGTGACGCGGGGAGTTGTCTGCTGCATGGTTATGCCATAGAGTTCAATGAAGCTGATAAAACGTGTCTTGCATGCGAAACCGGTCATGAATTGAGATGGCCACACTGTGACGCTCTTTGTCTACACTTTGCTCAGCAGCTCCGTATTATGATGTAGAGATGCTGCTGGCAATTTACACTAAGGCTCATTTTATGCGCACTTTCTCCGTGGCTGCAATCCGATTCTGCATAGCTGGCATAACATGTAATGCAGGCGTGTGTGTCAAATTCCCTTACATCGGGTATTCTGTGCATTCAATCGCTCACACACACCAACTCTCAGTCACAACCAAAAACAGTCTCACTCAATACACAAAAAACGCCTATAGTTGCTTGACGGCACACTACAGCAAAGAATACGTCAAGTTGTATTTAGATCAACTCGTCTATATACTTTTTCTCTGGCTTGCATATTTCTTTGTCTTCCCTATTATACAGATACTGCTGCAGAATTGATCTCGTGTCAATATTATTGTTGCAGTCGAGTGTGTACAGATATGATTTATAAGAATCAGAAATCAAGGCTAAAGATGTCTCCTATATGGTGTATTATGGGTAAGTAGGTATAACGTGCTACAGATTATATATGCGTTATATATAATAATATCAGAGTTAGTCCTGAGAGTGAAGTCCCTTTGGCTTTCTTGGTTGGATGTAGTTCTTATTTTATGTAGTTAACTACGACATGTCTAAGTTTCTTGTCAGTTTGGAGAAAGTGAAGCGTGCAATGGAATAATATAATAATACTGGGAGTAGGAGGATGCACAGGGAGAGGAATGTATGTGATGTGACTCCATAGTGCGTAGGAGAATGTACATAATATGTATATTATATGTAGATATTTCATTTGGAGGAGAAACACAAGTAATAACATGGGTTTTAATGCACTGGGCAATCTTTCATGTGCAAAGCCCCGTGGGGAATTTGTTATACGACCTTTCTTTCCATGAAGCGAAGCAAGCCACGCCATATTGCCATCATCCTTTGGCTTGCCTTGTACCCGCTCCATGTACACTACGCAACATCTGCTCTCTCCTTGCAGTAGTCGAGCCAAACATTCTTCTACCAAAAGACTTCTGCTCCAAGAATGCATATCGCACTAGTTACCCCCCTCTCTCTCTTTCCAGATTTTGTTGTGGTGTCTTCAACCAAAACTGAGATTCCAAAAGGCAATGCACGTACTTTAATGGCAGCTACAAGCTACTTACTCACTACATGTATTTAACAGCGTAAGGTTCACTTCAGTTGTGACCATACCAGTTCCAGTTCCTTATCCCGGTTTTCTTCTGATGTTACTAGATCTGAGACTTACAGAGGCTATATAAACTATAACTCACGTATATTACGAAATATCACCGTTATTGTATACACATAGAACATATGAAGGTACCTTTAGTACTAAGAAATATATAGGTATCGTGTATACACGCACGTACGAACGCGAATTAATAATAATACTAATAATCCAATACTACAGTGCACCCAACGATGCACACATTATAAGAATTTAATATATAATTCAATATTAACAAAAGTAGGTCAAACTAAAACATGTCTTGGCATTGCAATTCCAAATCACAACACACACGGCATGTTCCTGTCATCAGTTTCTTACGGCGACTCGACTGCTGAATCTTGAGTATACTACAGCAGTGCATTCTTTGCAAAAACAAAATTGAGATTTTTCTTCTGTGTGTAGGTTTTTGCTTTAGTTCATAAAATATATACAAAATTAATGTTTGAACTGTATAGCCAAGAGAAATTGCAGGAAAATGTTATTACAGAAAATGTTTCTCCTTGATAAATGTCCAAGCATAGAAATTCTTGTTTTATTTACAATTCGTCGTGATTTTTCTTGGACTTTTCCTGTCATGTGGTAGATAGAGAGTAGAGAGTCGCATTTCATAATTGATAAGGAATTCGAATGGGGTGGGGTTTTTGAACAAAAAAAAGTAGGATCTGATAACTGAAACCAGAGTCATTTCTTTCTTATAATTCAGAAAAGGAAAAGAACAAATGATCTGAAAGTAGCACTAAGTTAAAAATGTTAAGGAATCTTTTGTAGTGGAAATGTTTGGGACAATAATTAGAGCATCAAATCGCTTGGCTTGTTTTGCAGTCGTAAAGTAATAGATATCACCCTAAAATTGGGTTGTCTTTTGCTTTCTGCTGTTTGTTTGAAACCAATAATCGTTTGAACTGCTTCACCCCTTTCATTTGATCCGGTCGTTAACGATTTGGAAGTGGTTTCTTTGTGAGGGATTATTTTTCCAACTTACCTCGTTCACTCTGTGTCACACACAGCCGTGAAATTACAGTGAAGAAATTGGGTCGCAAAAAGTCAAAAGAAGGTAGTACGAAAGATTTTCCATCTCCATTATTGAATAGAAATAACGTTTTATGTTTGTAGTTTTCTTTGTTCTACTTATTGTTGGTAAAAACAGCAAAACTCATAGAATAGACAGTTGGAGGCTGATGCTTTGTATAAGTTCTTTCGGCCAGGATGAGCTCGGATTGGAAAATATAAAATTCTTTTAACGTCGTGAATTTTATGACGCTGTTTCTTTTTCTCTCATCGCAGGACATGAACAAACTCCTTCAATTCTGATTTTCTGTAAACCTTCCACTGCACTGCCTATCAGCACTGTGGTTACAATGTAATTCGCTATATAGTAAAAACATGGAAGTCTCATTCTCCCGTAGGGTCTATCGTATTGTCATAGATACTAACTAACGTAAGCCGAATCTCTCCATATTGGTTGGAAAAGATTTTATGTAGGTTTGTACCATGTAAGTAGATCCGCTTCCTGTGCAGTTGTACATGAAGGATTTCATTTAGTGGTGGTGGTGGTAGTAGTAGTATTAGTATAGTACCTTAAAAAACTTTACAAGTATATGGATAACCACAGTTCTTTCTATGAGTTTAGTTTCTGTTTTCTCTGTAGACTTCACAGCAGAGTGACTCTTTCTATTAAACTGTCTCGGAATTCGAAAGAAGGAAAGGTATGGAAAATTCGGTGGAAAACAGTATACACTACTGCTGGAGGAACTGGACTGACGGTATGGTACTTGCAGCAGGAGCAGTATGAATATGAGATATATTCATTTGAGAAAAGAAACGAACGCAAAAACAAACGAATAAAATGACTGCTAGTGCTACATTTATCCAATATATATTCAATAAAATGGGACGACCTTTTGGCCAAATTCTAAAAGAAGCTCTGACTTCTGCTTCGGATTGTCTAAAAAATAATATCAATGTGTTTGTGTCTATGTTCCATTTTATAGAATGTGCATTAGAAAAAATCTCTCAGTTCGTTTCGTACTCCGAAGTCAACTCAAGATGTTCATTCTACCTGTATTGATTATTGCAACACCATGTGCGGTTCTAAATGCATGCTGCAATTCTTTTAAGACAGTTAGTCAATATCTGAAAAATATATGCATTGTCCAATCTATCATTTTGCAAAATAATCCTGCAAAAAAGGAAATATGTAGAGACTTGCCTTCCTATATGCATGTGGTTGCGCAGGGTAAAATATAAAAACATATAGTAAATGTTTTATTTGGAACTACACATTTTTGCAAAATGCTACTCCGAAATGGTCTGACTATTTTTATTTTTGCTATTGAATCATTGAAAGAGTTTTTCTATAACGTGAAAAAGATTTTTTTTGCTCTATAGCATATATCTAGTTGGATATAGGTTTTTCACGCATACATACGCATGTGCTTCCTTAATTAATATAAGGAAGACCTGCCACGGTGTTACTACAATTGTACTGCTGAATTCAGCGTTTCTATTACCGCTGGGTGAGGAAATTGTAAAAATGATGTTCTGTGACGTTTGATTTTCTTTAACGCAATCCGTTTGAGAAAAGAGTTTTTTCAAATGTCTGGATATTCACCTCGAATTTCCTTTTATCAATAGCCGACACATTTGGTTGGAATGGACGGGAAATGTCGATTCTAACTGAAAGGTGTATGTGAAAATATGTAAACGGAATAATATCCGTTTGTGTGTGTGTATGTGTCTTTCTTCGCATTCACTGGTGTGCTTCATACTGTGATATATTATACGTATGCACAATACAAATGGACTATAAATTTATATACTTTATAGTACATTTTGCTTTCTTCGCATGTATACAAAATATAGCTGCAGACAGAAACAGGGAAAATAAAGAAAGATTCAGAATAAAGCTATCGCACGACTTGCTTCTTTATTGCAGAGAGACAGCACTATATAGCCGTTGCGTTGTACTTTAGAATAAGACTTTGTTTATTTTCTCTCGATATATCCCTCCATGTGTATGTGAGCAGAGTCTGAGTTTATGTTTATATTCATATAAAAGATACACTTGGAACGATTTAGTACTTACTCGTGTCCTCTCTTGAAGGCTATTGTAGTTTGTTGTGTTAGTGGTGGAGTAGGAGAGTGTGGGCTATACATTTTATATGGGAATGCAGTCTGTGTGTACATGTGCAGATAGTGGCACTCGCCTATTTTCTCTATTGTCTTCAAGTCTAATGAGTTGGAATCAACGTACGCAATTACTCTGAACGCTATATACTCATTCTTTGTTGTGTCTGTTTCGTGAGCTCGGAGGAGCATTCATGTGGAAACAATTTATTTTATGATGACGATGACTCAATTTTCTTAAAATTTCGTTGAGTCGGGATTTTCACTCCACTTTTCTTAATAAGAATCCCTCAAAAAATTCTCACATAAAATTCCCTAGCTGTAAGCTAAATTGCTCAAGTACTTGTGCATGTTTTACAAACACTGTCAATTCAAAACAGTCTATCTCGTCTGAATAAAAAAGACGCATTATTTTGTTGGCTGCTTCTTTTTCTAAACTTAGCATGGCATGGCTGTAAAATAAGATTGCAATATTATTATAATGTTATGAGAAATATTATTGTAGTGCTTTAGCCCAGAACATCTGGAATAATTTTATAATTTTATTCCTTCAATTGTCATTGTTATAATGGATTTTTTCTTTTACTTACAGTTGGTGGGAGGGGAATTCGATATGGAACTCAATTTTGTCATTCAAGATGCTCAAAATATAAAACACATGTTGGAAATGCTCGACCACTGTCCTCCACACTTGCAGGTATGGAACTATTCAATTAATACTTTTAATATTACGTATTATTGATAACTCAACAGCGTCATGTTAGGCTAACAATCATTTAAATCAAAGCCATTTACAGAAATTTATTTCCGAGTGTTGAAACGGTACAAACGATGCATAAGATAATTTTTTTGGCTAAAATCACCGAATTAAAAAATTGTAGTGTAAATTTCAAAATTTGATGGGGACAAATGCTCCCTTGCTGCTACCCTGCATACGTGATTAGAGCAATGCTTTCAATGATTTTCACTTTTATACATGTTTACATTTCCACGAAAAGCAAATCTATGATGTATTAAGGTTTCCTCGTCGTCACAAAGAGTTCTTACGAAAGATTTGCATAAGTTAATATGCAATACTGTAAGTAAAGAAAACTCTACTTAATTCAAACGTCTGAAGTAATAAACTATTAGTAAAAATAACAGTATAGTTATCATCATAGTTTGTAAAGATGTAGGATGAAAATGAAAAGGAAAAAATGTGAACGACGAAGGCCGGAGGAAAGAAACAGTAATTTGATGTGAAGAGCTTTTACATATTCATATTCGCATATTATATGAAATACAATAATATAATTATTTTCATATGAAATTCGGTTGTGAAATGGTTTTGTGCGTTCGTTGTCATTACAAAAACGTGCGGATTTGAATAGGGAAGAATTAAGGAAGAAAATACTGCCTCGTGGAAATAAAATAGGATTAAGTAAATTTGTAGTCACAAAGACGAATAAGAAAATATTTTTGAAAGACCAGAAGGATTGGCACTGTTGAACTTAGAAGTTGAAGCAACATTTACTTTATTAAATAGAAAAATGAGATGAAAGAAAAAAAGAATACATTAAAGTCTTTATGAAATTCAAAGATTACAAGGTACTTTTTCTGACGCAGCAATCAATCAATAAAGGTTTATTGTGAAGCTATATTATAATATACTCTCCACTTTCTTGCAAAATGTTCTTTAAGGAGAGTGAAAGAGTTTTAAAGTGAATAAATGAATATTCATTCCATACGTCAAAATCTCTATGAATTACCTAATTGAATTTTCGCGAACGAAGGGCAATTCAACAGCAATCTCCAAGACCTTTGTACTTTGAGAGTTCAGAAAGAGTTTAAAGAAAAATGCATTATAATATAAGCATGAAGCTTCTACTCTAATTATTTTTTGCAGCTGGGTAGATTGGAGAAAGACGCTTGTATATTGGTGGAATGAATCCGCGAGACTGAATGCAAAGAGTTTTGCCTCGACAGACACATAATATATTTCTAGTAGTTTACTTTTCTCTTTTGTACTGCTTACTTTTACCATCCTTTGGCCCTGATGTCTTCAACAAGACAAAAATAGAAGAGTCTTTCTAGGAAACTCACATGCAGGAGAAAAATGATGCTCATGCAAAGACTGTTTATTCTTTCGCAACATCCTTCTTCCCATCTTTTTATTTCCACGTTAGTTATTGCCAAGAAAAATATAAGTCATTCTATTATGCCATCTCATGGTTGGGATTCTTTGTGTACTTGAAAGCATTCTTGTAATTTTATAATGACCTGTAAGTACTTTCCTTCATGTAGGATTATAATATTTATACAATAGATTGACAATATATCATTAGCCTTATTGAAAGAATACTATTTTGAATTTAAAATCGGTAAAAAGATTTAAAAAAAGGAAAGACTATATAGAACTATGAACATCAAAAGGTGGAGCTTAAACTGAAGCTTAAAAATATATTGAATACTATAAGTTGTATAAAATAAGTTATATCAGAATGAAATAAGTAGCAATGCTCTATTTCCTTAAAAACCCTTTAGAATCGATTACCTAAAAAATAGTTATTATGATATGGATGAAACAGAGTATGATAAATACAATTTTCAATTATACATAATCTGAGTTTGCGAGCGATGTATACAGTTTAATTTTGCACTCAGTATTGAATAACTTACATAATAATAGCATTGCAGTTGAAAACCGTCTATTGCAGCCCAAATACAATATTAATGGGGTAAAGAAGAATTTATCGTAGAACGTAAGCTCTGAAATGAACGTTGCCAGGTTGGTAGGTCTGGAAAACACAATTACGCGTCTTTTTCAATTCTTACAACATCCAAAATATTTTATATTGCTAAACGAGTAGTTTCGCTGTAGGAAACTTGTGAAAATTCTAAGTAAAATTGATTCTGCAAACACTATTCGCAAATGTCGCTCGGATGCAAGTTTTATGAAATTCGGTGGATAAGATCAAGAGTCAAGTTGCGATATTGAAAGTTTTGCAGACATTGCATCTTGACAATGCCATTTCCTATCAAAATGAAAAGTGATCGTTGAATCCCAAAGGACGTCTATTGTGATTCTGATATCCAGGCAGATTTGTGGAAGGTAGTCTCGCCAATGGTGTGACTGCTACTAGTATATATCATATCTCCTTGCATTTTGCATATTGTACTTTTCGTCATGACTTCTGCACTTATTATAAACTTCGTATGCTTAAGCTCATTTATTTCATTCCGAGTCTCAAGTAAGTCAAGTAACTAACATGAATGTAGAAATGTTATAGATATTAAGTGGGTCTTCAGGTACTCGAGATACATGTCCAATATAAGTACTACAATTAAGAAAAAGAAATTCAAGAGAAAATCCTTTTGAACACAGCAGGTGAAAGTTTCTCATTCTCCTGGGTTGGTTCATCCAGTCGAAACTTGGAGAAGGAGGTAGAGAGGGAATGCCTTTTCTCACGTAATAAGTTCCTAATCTCGCAATAAGTACTGCGAATAAGGATTCCATTCTGACTGACTGACTCCAAAATTTCCAATAGTAGTGGTTGTTGAACAGAACTGTAATATGGAACTTGAGCATTGTATTTGGAAGAAAGAGAGCAGACAGCCGAGAAAGGTGCACTTGAGCAATGTGATGTTCAGAGTTCCATTCAATTACGAAGTCATCATGAATACAGCTGTGAGACAAAGTCGAGAATGGGAAGAGTAATTATAATCCATGCCTATTAATTACTGGTACTACTAATGAGAATTCTATTCTCTTCCGGAGCATAAGAGACCTTTTCACTAATTCTAGCTTTGGCATGTAATCCGAATAGATTTTTCCTTCCATGTGCAATTGTGTGCAAAATCCATTTCCAGTCACGGCCCGTCCATTTACATTTACGTCTGAACTTTAACATTATATTTCTAATGAATAAACACGTTACACAATTGCACCCACATAACAATAGCTTTTTTCTGTAATATTGGAAAATATTGTTATGTCAATGCATTACACATTAGTATCTAATGCAAATACAGCACAGTAAGTGTGCTTTTTCATGAAACGGTTTTAGACTTACAGGGGTAAACCGATAATATATTTTTGTATTCAAAACCAAAATTGCAAAAGCGGGTTTGGTGTTGATTTAATAAATAGAAGCATAATAATAAAGTGATGTGGGGAAAGTGAAGTATTGGAAATAGGAATAAGAACGATGTGGAAAAGTAATAATATTATTGTCTGGCTTTGTCCTTTTATTCTTAGACATCGCTTCAGAGTATGAAAGTCTATTCAAGTGAAACTTTTTGTTTATTGGCAAGGAGCTTGTACAAAAAGTAGAAAGATCCTTGGGTACCTCTTCCTCTCGTCTTCTTCTTCTTCGTCATCTTCTTCTTGGCTACAATTTGGTTCGCTACGTTTGTTTTCCTCCTGCAGGTCTGTTCTATTATACCCAGTCAGTCTCATGCGGAAATGAAAAAAATTTGAAAGCGTACTGACAAAGAATGAATGGTTGCCTATACACATACAATACATGTACGAAGCGTATATTATGTAAGTGCCCATCGTAATATGCAACTTGAACAAGTTTTGAAAGCTTTCTTCGCTCTACTTGCTGTGGAACACAACTTTATTGTACTTTTAAAGAGAAATGTTTACAACAGCAACTTGTTTCACCAGGCGGCATAAATATACACGTACCACTATTTCCACTGTGCAACGTGCAGTATTTAAAGCGACCTTGTGTTACATGCTAACCCGAAACTGACCTAAACACCAAAATAAATAGGAGTGTATCAACTATTTAGAGCAAAACCTGGATTTGGGTTAATTACATTGTATGTATGTTTACCCGAAAGAGAAGAATGATACAGATAAACCTTAACAGCAAAGCTGAAACATGAAAAGTAAAATATATAAACTCGAATTTATTGTCAAATAGAGAAAGCACAAGATTGTTTCCAACAATTTAAACATAAAACCTAATAAAAAAATATTGCAGTACTTCATTCTAAAAAAATAAAAAATGCATCAAGAATTCTTCACATTAAAATTGTTTGGAGATGTAAAAATGTGGCTTGAAGGAATACCCACCATTACAATAACTACATGGGCAATGGGTTTATGTGCATGAAGATTTGTTACATGGACTCATTGTAATTATTTGAGTTGTTTTTACCAACTGTACAGGTTTTCTTTCCATTTGAATCATCGTCATTGTATCTTGAGTCGTGAAGTGGATGAATGAACTGATTAAAAGTGAACTACCCACTTGAACTCCATTTGACGCTTATTCTCATCTTTCTGTGTTAACTAGCTTCTTCACTCACGTTATACCAACTCCCTTTTCTCTCTGGCAGAGTTATACAGAAAGAAAGTAATAATGGCAATAGTAATGCTATCATTACATTCTGAAAACAGACATTAGAGAATTGAATGATCTTTTAGGTCGAGCATTCTCCAGTCTTCTAAGAAAAGACTCTTTCTTTTGCCGATAATGTAATGATGAAATCCAATCCTTCTCTACACATCGCTCTACGTACAGCCCCTTTAGTCTCGCACTTTACTATACACACATCCCAGTACAAAACTCGGTATGTTATATACAGTCAATGCAGAAGGGACCTTTATCTTGAAGAAAGTTCAGTTGCACTAAGCTCTTGTAATAATCATATAAACACTTGATATAGTTAGTATTAGTTAGGTACTTACCATTAATTCGATTTCAGTCAGTGGACTTTTCTTGTAAGAATTAACTGAGTCCTCTTTCCAATTTTATCACCAGTTCGTAATCCTACGCAGATGGAATCTTTAACTGTAAAAGCCACCTTACAATTTCCATTAGGAATGTGAATAGAACATATTGAAACAAAAAGACAAAGGCAAACGAAAAAGGCAGAGGATACAAAAGACAGATTTACAATCGTAATACTGTTCTCGGAGTACGACAAAGAGCACCTTTCTCAAAATTACCTAATCATATGCTCAACTTACCGTTTAAACTTCTCAGAAAAGTTTTTCTACCACTGCACTATATTTAGGTACTCCTTAGAAGCTGATTACAATAGCACAGTTAGGCAAGTCTACAGATAGCTATATTCTAGTTAGTACAGCACATTTCAGTAGAAGTATACAGAAGTGTTATGTGTAGAAATACTCATGAAGGACTTTATGTAGACACATTCGAAGTATAACTCGTAAGTATGCCTATAATTGTCTAAAGTAAAATTACAAAGGTAAGTAGTAGTAGTAGTAGCATCAGAAAATATGTGAACATTAAAGAAGCCTTTCATTTTAACTGGTAAATTTAGCTCACTCACAATCACTGCAGCTTTTGTCTGTGTGTAATATGCAGACTCGATCATAGCTGCGTAGTTAAGAGATTTTGTGGAAGGCACTAGGCACTTAAGAGTATTATGTGCCGTAAGCATCTAATTATTTTGAGCGATTGAACGAACAAATTATTTTTCACACCCACTCCACGTGCCCAATTACAATCATAATTAGTAGCCACTTCACACTAAGACCTCTGTAATAATTACCTCACTGTTCTATGAAAACAAGTAATTATTTATCATCCTTGTTTCTTTGTCGAAGGACCGTTGAAAATTTAATTACCTTGTTTTCCAAGAATATTCTCAATTATCCTAAGGGAGTTCACGCTGTATTGTATTTAACGAGAAATGCTACTGGTATTTTGTTTCTATGAAAGCTGTTTGAAATCTGAAATCTTCATTAAATGCTATTACACATATCTAATACCGAATAGAGCAAGTACATATGTATTTACTGTATAAAAGGATATCTTGTACACCAAACAATACTTTGAGAGAAGCTATGCATGGGGTAAGATAGTTTCCCTTTCGATAAGCACGAAAAATGCTTACTTTATTAAACAACAAATGTTGTTTGTTTAATTTCACGTTGTCAGGATGTCCGTCCGTCTGTCCGTATGCACGATAACTCAAACACAGTTTGAGCTAATGATTTCAAATTTGCTACACGTACTGTTGAGGTCTAATTCGTGAGGTTAAGTTCGAAGATGGGGTCAATCGGTCAACTCCTTGACACATTCAATATGTCTTTGCAAAAGTACCAGGACCTTAAGTATTGTTCCGATATAAAAGAGAAGATTCGTAATATTAATGCTTATGAGCAATTCAAATATAAATTTTTATACCAAACGCAAGTGTTATACGTAAGTTTTCAAAAAGTTCAAATAATGTTCTTGTACAAAGTCGTCGACTAACAGTCAATAGTGTGATTTTAAGTTTCAGTTTTGTTAAGTATTATGTAAATTCGTTGTTTCGCTACACCCGGTGTTGACCGGTATATTTTGAATGAAAATCTTTGCGTATGAAAGACCTGGTTTTGAAACCTTCAAGACGTATTTTATTATGTCCAATTTCCCCTTGGTTGGGGAAATGGAGCTCTTCATATTCAAAAACATTTGAATGTTGCATCTCTTAAATGTTAACAGAAGGCCTTTTGACCTCGATGTTTTGTCCCATCAGGTTGTAGTTCTGGTTAAGGGGAGCAACTTTTCCCATTGCCACTTTTTCCCATGACACCCACAATACCAGCCACGAAACTTGAATTTTGTGACTATAGTTTTTTAAATTCTGGTGCTCTTCCAACATCGATTTTTATTGCTTTCATTTTGAGCCTACTAGTTCATTTCGAAATATTTGTGTTCTGCGCAGAATGAGGGGTACTGTGACATTCTAAATGCCTAAGAATTACGACATAGTGAGATGGGGCAAAGTAAAGTTTATACTTCAACTTTAACTAATACAAAATGACAAACTAGTAGAAGCGAATACCCAATTAGTATAATCGTAATATTAGTTGTAGATAATTTTTTGTAAACTATTGGGAATCTAGAATAAAAATGAAACCAAATCTCTAATTGTCCCTTTATTGTATTGTAAATAATAATTGTCATATTAACTGTTTAAAGGCAACAGTCAAACAATGCAGAATAACATTAATGTTATTCTGCATTATGATTGTAATTACAAGGGCGTATCTAGAAGACACTAATAGGAGGCTTGCAAAGTTTGGTGGAGGCTCATAAGCAAAAAAATGAGCAAATAAGCAGAAATGAGGAAGATCTAAATTAATACATAAAAACCGTTCTTTTTAGTGTTCAGTAGTACAGATACTCTTCAGAATTGTAAAAAGATGATGATAATGTTATGCTGGTACGAACTCTGCAAAGCAAGACGCTATTTACTATAATGCTATTAACTAAGCCTGTCACTTTTCACAGCTACGATGACATTCTACGCAGTACTTTTACTACTGCTGACGTAGAAACGATTGTTTTATTCCAATATATGGCTAACTGCAATATATATATCTAGCAGCAGTTGTATTATGTTTGTTGAATAGACTTGATTGTCATTCAAGATGATAAAACCAAGTGGCTTATTATAAGCCACAACTATACAACTCAAGTTTGAATGTCTATTTGGTACACAAATCCAGCAACCACTTGCACTTGAAGAAACGCCTTCACTTACATGTGAACTGCATTGTGGATCGAGTAGAATTTAATTGGATTCCCATTGTAAACGGGGAGTTAGTTAGTTCTTAGTGGCAATCCAATGAGAAATGCAAAACACAGTGCCACAGCGTAATTCTGAGTCTGTCATGCAATTTGTCGTTGTAATAATTGGAAGTTCTAAGTGCAATAAACCTTTCACATTTAAGGGGCCAAACAATAAATGAACTAGAGCATGCAGATTCATTGTTTATAAAGATGTATGACCTTATGCGACGAAAAATGAAGGGCAACACTGTTAATGCCCGACTTTCAAAAATTAAAATATTTTTAGCATGAAAATTTTATAATTTCTAAAAACGTATTTAATATTTCTTTCACATATTAACATAGTAATTTACTTCACTATTAATGTATTAATATCGTGCCGTCGTTTTTGTTTACATTTGAAATATGTTATTATGATGTTAAATCATAATATTAAAGATGACTTCTCCAAAATTGGTAAAAATATCCCTTATTTCTTACACTTAGTATTTGGTAAAACAAACATTTCTAAAATTGCATCGTTTTCAATCAGACAGCAAAGCTGGTGAATCTGTTTCCGTAATCTAACACAAGAACATCGTTTGTTGAACGCAATAGAGCACTACATGCAGATGGTCACAAACACACCTAATCCACTAAAGCAAAAGATACAAGTAAAACGATGTAAGAAAAAGGTTTCCGTCCACAAAAAGAAATTGTTTCATGTCCAATGTATGCAAAAGAATATTACGTGTAATAAAATAACCGGGAAATGGAAAATACTAGTTACAGACGGCCATCAAAAAAGGATTTAAGGATAAATGGAAGAAAATCAAACGAGTGGAAAATCAAAGTGTGCAGGCTACGAGAAAATTCGTTTGAAGCTCAAAACAATATTAGGATCATGATAACCCAATAGTGGTTTACATCCCTATTGTCAAAACTGTCTTTTCTTCCAACTCGAGCCAAAAATACAAATCGCAGGGTTATGGAACGGAAGGGAGGTTTATTGACTACCATATTACATACAATACAGTAGCACATGCATGTAGCCCCTACAAACTACCCGAATCGGTTTTACTACTTGTATATTTGTATCGGGTTGTAGCACTATAATACAACATTATTATATTTATCGCTACATATTACTCAACAGAAAATGCATACCCGGACAAAACCTCTGAAAGCTGAAAAAGTGTAAAGATCAGCATCAACACCAAATTCCTTTATTTATGAATATTGACTTAGTTTGCTGAGTTTCTGTTTAAATAAAGATTTCAGTAGTCTGAGCTGATTTTTTATGTAAAGCATAGAAATGAGAGGAGAGAGCGAGAGAAAGTAGAATGAGAGAGATGCAAATGAGGACATTAGAAGCCCCAAGGTGCGAGTGGTGTCTGTTTCCAGAGAAGAGAAGAAGTCAGGTGGTGGGTGTGGAATGACAGTTGCTTCTTTTTCGACTGTTCCCATCTCATCAAGCATCTTAGCTTAGTCAGTCAGTTAGTTGAGTGAAAGCCAACAATGCGAAATAAAAAAGCTACTGGAAAAGTGTCAGCTGTATTGCTGGCTGAGTTGACTTGACTGAGTTGGTTGTAAGAAGCTTTTCCAGTCGCTCTCATTCAACCATATCGCTGAACCAAAGAATTTGCAACATCGTCGCATCGTCCCTATCGTCTCGTCATGTATATTTAACTGTGATATCCTTCCGTTTGTCGGACTCCCAGCATCATCATGATGCTTACATAAGGTATTTCTGTTCCACCTGAGTTGTACTCTGTAATGGCTTTTCGATGTTTCTCCTTTCAACCGACTGTCAGCTCCCTCCTCTCACACCACCCAAGATCATATTTTACTTACACCAACCAAACTTCATATAATATACAACTACCACCACTTCCATTATTATTCCCAACTTCAGCCCACCAAAATATCATGCGTCACAATTATATCTCCAGGATCCACCAGACAGACGGCTTTTAATAACACCCACCCACCCCTGTACCTATTCAGGGATAGATGCAGATGCCGGAGATTCCTTTCTTTTTTTATTTAGAGCTGCAACATTATTATATAACCTTTTACATTACAATTTAAAATTGAGATGTAATATTGCATTCAATGCAACGTATTGTAATAAGCGCAACAATGCATTCATAGTTAATAAGTACATAGAAAGTTAGAAATTTACGGTGGTATTTTCTGTGCGTCCAATTTACCGATTTAATTAAATAACTAATTTTAATTTAAAATAAATGAATTTTTTCGGACTAATATAAATTAAAATATAAATTATAAATTAATCTCAAATATCTCACGTTTTTCTAATTATCAACGTCGGACTAAATAACAAGACGTTAAATGTAATATATTTGCAAACCTGGCAGGCTGGAGCAACCACTAGGCTAGAAGGGTTCCGGATCTGATGAAATTGACAACGAAATAGCAAGGACAACTTTTCATGAGCATTTAAATGGGAATTCAAAATTCAAAATAAAGAGTTTTAACATCACTTTTAGCACCCTTTTTAAACATTAACAAAAAATATTGACAATTTGGATTTAAAGGCAACTTTTGACCATGTATGATTTTGATGAAAGTAATTAAAATTCAAAATAAGGAATTTTAAAATCACTTTTTAGCGTCGTTTTTCAAATATTCAACAAAATTAACAAAATGGATTTAGTGACAAATTTTGACTACCATTTCGAGGGAAATAACTAAAATTCAAAATAAAGAGTTTTTGAAAGTTGCCCTTGCGACTATTTCGTTGTCAATTTCATCCATGATCCGGAATTGGAAATGGATCCGGATCCGCTTGCATGTCTAGGGGTACACAATAATATTTGACCCCTGTCTGATATTTTGAAGCAGCAACCAAACAGGGTAGTTTTTGATCTAGCCTGCCAGGTATGATCTTTTGTCAGGTTACGTTAATTGAATACAATTGAAATTCGACTTAATTTACATTGCCAGTTTTTGTCTGTGAATTTGTCTGAACTGTGCAGCTTTTATTAGACGTGAGACACAATTTAGGAATATTATTTGAAGTAAATTCAACAGCGTGCTAAATTACTGCTGTATGTATATTATACCATTGAGCGTATTAGTTAAGTTTTCTCCAAACTTTCTTTTCACGTGCTAAGAGCTTCTGGCTGTCTGACTTGGTTGGTTCTTTTGGTCCGTAGCTCTTCCGTTGTAGTGATGCCAATGTCAATGAATACTATTGCCTTATATGTTATATGTGAATCGAATGAAGAGAAACACATTGAAGTGCATAAAATGACTTATATAAAATGGAAGTGCAAATATGAAAAGGGGAAATGTAAAAGCACTCAGAATGTCTGTCACAATAAATACAAGACAGTTTTCGTACACAACAGCTTTAACACACGTTATAAAGTATCTAAAATGCAATTCGTGGAAGCATTCAGAGTCTCACTATTAGCAGAAGTATAAAAAAGAGTTTCAAAAAGTAGAAACGCCAGGAGCAGTTATTTCACACCTGAGGAATCGACAATTGCAATATTTCCAGATTGCTGAGTCGACGTTTGCGTCATGTGTAACACGCCATTCCATTTCCCTTTCTTCAGGTGAAATCCGAAAAGCGGACATAATATAAGAACTCATACATTGAAATGAAATATTCGTTGTTGTGTGAGTAAAAATGTCCTCTTCGTATCATCATTACTCCACGGCTCACTGAAAATCCTTTGTGATGATCCGTACATTTAATTTGCACAATGCCTCAGTGTTACTCTGTTAGTATCACATAAATGGACTTCCATTGGACATTTATTACCTGCAATGAGTGTAAATGCTTTATAAACCTTCAGCAAATAATCCTCAGCTCCATATTCTACCTTCTGCAGAGAACAATTTAGTTCCGAGTTTCATCACCCATGTAAGTCTATAGTCTATTGGAATGAAATAAATTTTTTCTCTTCCATTTACTTCGCAGTGTGAACATTTTCGATTATATAATAGAATCTAACAGCCCTCATTTCACGACAAATCAAAAACATTGATCTTCTCTTCTGCTATACCTTACTTTCAATCAAGTGTTTGACATTGCTTTGTGCAAATAAAATGAAAGTACTCTTGATGAAATATCCCTTTACATCATAGCTCCTATATCATAACTACACATCCATCTATAAGAAATACATACATTCAATATTATGTCGGAAGAAAAACAACAATACGTATAAAAATTTTACGTCGCAGTACACGTTGGAAACGAACAAGTGTGTTTGGAACGTGGAAAGAAATAAAAATGGTGGATTGCAAGTAAAAGTGTTGTAGTTAGCCATTAGAGGCTCTTGCACACCTCTGTTAGAGTTGTATGTGCTTTAAGTTGTATTTTGTGAAGTGGGGGGAAGTAGGATGATGTGAAATGTTTGAAATGTTTCCTTGTCAATGTTGATGTTAGTGTCGGTCAAGTCAACGATGATGTATTGGGATAGGAGGACTAAGAGCCGTGTAGCTTTTTGTTAGCGAGCTGAAAATCTTATGTGATCTCTGTTTTCTCTCGTGTCTCTTTTGGCTTATCCCTTTTCGAGAGAGCTACTCGGCGCGTGTCGTGTCTTTTATCCGTTCTGTCTCACTCTATAAGCTCCACTTTCATTCTATGTGCTCTCACGGAACCTCAGGCTACTGCCCTGCCATTTATGACTATAAGTATAGATTTTATGTGCAATTGAGCCTGTGGAGTAGTGCACAAGTACTGGAAATACACACAGAAAGCATCAGAAACGTATCCCTAATCCTGGGCTGTGTAAATATATCTTGACGTAGCTATAAGTGCACAATGAGCAGAAGAAAGTAGTAAGGAGCATTGAGCACTCGTAGAAACAAAACCGACAGATAGTTGCTACGTGAGATTTTGTCATGTGGCATGAGAATCCTCGATACGAATCAAGAGTACCATGGCCCTGCGCTCCGACTTGTCTCCTTCCTCCTGTCGCCGTGTCCAATATGTGCTCAGTCGTCTATGTCCAGTTCAATCCAACGAGATCCACTGTAATCCTCACAGAAAATCAAACCTTCCCAAAATGCCTTGTAGCTGTAATTGTAAAACGACAGTGTCCATCCTCCAGAAACTGCTAATACCTTCAATCAACCATCTTCCTGCAAAAACAAAGCAAACGACGCAAAAACTGCAGTCGGAGCTTCTTTTTGTGGTGATGTGTAGGAATGCAGGGTTTTTAAATGAGACTTTCGCTAATCTCACATAAAATACCTAACACTGAAGTGTGTTAGTAGGACTAGTTGCTTGTATATCGTTAATATGGTATTGTATTTTATTACGTTCCTTTCGAGCTATAAGCCCATGGAACCATATATCGTTCATATAGGGACCATTATCCTACGTAAATGTGGTTCGGGAAAATGCACCAGTTGAAGTAATAATGCTCAACCATCTAAGTAAACTTAATTGATCGAAATTATTAAATATGAAAGCTTGAAACATTTCTATTCACAAAATTGCATTACGAAATACACTGACTGTAACATTTGACAGGTATTATGATTATAATGAGCAAAGGTACACTAGGTATTGCAGCTTTAAAATAAATTGTTTCAGCATTGCTAAATTGCATTTCGTCTTTAGTAGTTCCACTAAAGACGGAATGTGTGCAAAACATTGGTATTCTTTGACTGTGATCACCAAATTATGTACATGAATAGGAAACAAAGCCTGCCTGCTTATTATAATGCAGTATATGAGAAAAGTGGGTTTATAATAAAATAAAGTGAGTTGCTATGTCAGGTAACCGACTCCTACCCACCCGGACGCATTACCAACCCGGTAACATAACCAATCTACACACTGATA